>ML103804.1:17956-49743 GCA_003697995.1 Taxidea taxus jeffersonii | reverse complement strand
AAGAAAGAAAGAAAGAAAGAAAGAAAGAAAGAAAGAAAGAAAGAAAGTTTTCTATCAGACTGAACTTGCAAAATTCCTCGAAGTTCAGGTTAAGTTATACTCAGGTACAGGAAGAGTTTTTATAATAAAGTGTACTATTGCATAATTTGGCAGTATTATACATGTTTAGTAATGAAATTACTAACTTCTGCCAAAAAAAGTTCCCAAAAATATAAAGGAAAGAAATAGTAAGTCAACCAATGAAGCCATCCAAACATTGCAGTAGGGAATATCAAGGTTTAAGGTGGTTCTAATCCCTAAGGTCTCCACTCAACAAATGGTATTTAGTAAAAGAATGTAGAAATCTGAGGAAACATTGAACACACATGGGCCTTAGTAGAAACTGGAAGCAGGGAGGCTTCAGGGAACTCCAGATGGTTTAATTTTGAAGACCTCTCCTGCTCGTTTACTTTGACATGGAAATTAGCTTCTGCCATGTGCTGTCCTAAGGCACACCATCCTGAAGACAATGAAGAACTACTGAGATAGGGCGCATTTTCTCCTTTCTCTTCTAAAATTTATTTTCCAAATTCTCTCCTGATCCTATTCAAAACCAATAAATAAAATACTTCATATTTACATTATAGAATCCCCTTCTTATCTGTGAAAAATGCACAAAAAATTTAAAATAAATCCCTCTGTTTTCATATTTCATGCATCTGCTTATGGATGAGAAAACTTGGAGTCAGAATAAAGGAATAAAAGGTAGGGGAGGGAGTTCACATTTAGAGCTTGTAAAGCTCTAAAATTTAGCAATTTAGTAAACCATCCAGTACAGACTGACCTTAAAATAGCCTATTGTATTATCTAAACATTGTTTCTAGCTCTGGCCATAGAATTTGTCATTAGATTTGCCTTCTTATTCTTATTCAATCTATCATCTGTTTATGGTCTTTAAGATGCAGTCCACTTCTCATGCATTCTGCATGTTATTCTGTGTCTTCATCATATAGAATTACATTTGTATTTGAGAGTTTCTTAAGATGTTTAAAGCTACCTTTCCAAAGTATTTACTTTACCAATGAGGAAATGAGCTTCAGAAAGACTAAATAGTATTTCTTAGTATAAGTAATATTAAATGGCAGACATGAAGCAGATAACTATGTTCTGTGACTTATTCAGAATTCATTCTACTACATACAGTATGGTCCTTAGGTAGGCAAATGATTAACTTTACAAGAAACTGCTAAGGGGCGCCTGGGTGGCTCAGTGAGTTAAAGCCGCTGCCTTCGGCTCGGATCATGATCCCAGGGTCGTGGGATCGAGTCCCGCATCGGGCTCTCTGCTCTGTGGACAGCCTGCTTTCTCCTCTGTCTCTCTCTGCCTACTTGTGATCTCTGTCTGTCAAATGAATAAATAAAATCTTAAAAAAAAAAAAAAAAGAAACTGCCAAGTACTTCTCCATTTTGGTTTTATAATTTTACCCCACCAAAACATATGAAACTTCCAGTTTTGTTTTATACCACATCAACATGTGGCATTCTTAGGCTTTTATATTTTTAGCTATTCTATTAGTTCTAAAGTGATATATAGTTGTTTTAATTTGTGGTTCCTTGATGACTGCTTATGTTGAGAACCTTTTTTCATGGATTTATGGCCATTAATATAACTTCATTTGTGAACTATTATTTAAGAAGGTTTTTTTCTGGTTTCTTTATTTTTGTTAAATTATCTTTTCATTATTAATTTTCAAGAGTTCTTTTCATATTTTTAATAAGTCAATTGACAGAAAGGTTGTGAGAATAATTTTTTGCCTTTTGTGTATTTACTTACTTATTTTCTTAATTGTAGTTTTGGGTAGAAGAGATTGGATGAGGGAGATTTCTCTAAACTTTTCTGTTAACTGACATCTCAAAGAGCCTTTGATGGATTTCTCTCAGCTCTCTTGCTCTAATCCTTGCCTTTGGAATGTGGCTATATCTGCACTTGTGGGAGGCCCTGACCACTTCAGCTCTCTGGTATTTTTCAAACTATGACTTTTTAAAGAATATCTGTCTTATTTTGATTGTAAGGATGAGAATGAAAGTCTCTAGTGAGTTTCTATACCGTAACCAGAAGGGAAAGTCTGTTTTGTCCAATTTTAAAGTATCTTTCACAAAGTTAGAAAACATAAACAGATCACTCTTGTCTGTCAGGAACTCAGCTAAGCAGGTGAGAATGCTGAGCTGTCAGGTGTTAGAGTAACTGATTAAAAACAGGGAACCCAAATGAAAGTAACAGTGAAGTTTCTCATCACTTATCATGAAAATATAAACCAGTCTAACCCAAAAGGAGGTGCCAACTCCCCCCGTGTCCATTTTTCCCCAGGAGCAGCACACTGGTCAAAGGTCAGGTAGATCAGCACCAATTTGGGGCTCATCTCACTGCATAAACAAAGGGCTCCTGAGTTATATGGACCCTGGAGGCCAAAAAGGAGGGCGAGAGGGAAGAGCGAGGGGTAGAAGAGTACTGGAAATAAGTCAGAGTGGAGAACCAGGTCTTCAAAGTTTTCTTCTCCTCCCTTTCACCCTCATTAAGGAGGCCTAGTATGGCTCAGGAGCCCTATTTCTCACTGCCTGTCTTTGGAGACAGAAATATCAAATACCTGAAACACAATGGTGTTTAAATGATAGAGTATAGGGTGTTTTATACCTAACACTTTAATATAGTATCATTTAAGCCTTCACAATTCTTAATAACCTGTGCTTAAATCATAGTTTTAATTTTTTTTTAAGATTTTATTTATTTGATAGAGAGAGAGACATAGCGAGAGAGGGAACACAAGCAGGGGGAGTGGGAGAGGGAGAAGCAGGGTTCCCACTGAGCAGTGAACCCAATATGGGTCTCGATCCCAGAACCCTGGGATCATGACCTGAGTCAAAGGCAAACACTTAATGACTGAGCAAATAGTTTTTGCAGGTGATGTTGAAAAGTCAGTTTCATTATCTATAATATGTAGATTAATAATAGAACCCATTCCATAGTTATTGTTACAATACTTACAAAGTTCTGCAAACAGGCACTGCCATTTTGTAAGAACTCAATTAATGTTAGCTTTTTTGGTTTTGTTTTGTTTTCTTCTAATTTGTTTTTATCCTGTTAATTCCTAAGGCATTCAGTAAAATCCTGATAGGAATCAATTACCACCCAGAATCTGCAAACTTTTTAGACAGTAGCTGTGGTGTTAGAGGGAACCTTGGCTTCATAGAGTACACAATGAATTTTGAAGGGATGAGAAATCTTCATGCTATGTCTCATCTTTGTGCTCCAATGCAGCTCTGTTCTCAAAGCTAGTGTACTTTGGAGATTTTTGGGGGGGGGGTGGTAACAAACACAGCTTTCTTTGTCCCTGTATTGAAGGAAAAAATGCAGGCACCAAGAATAATAAAATAAAGGCAGAGATTTTTTAGACAGTCTTGGTTACCATGTCCAGTTTATTAGGTTTGTTAACAAAAGCAAATTACCTGAAGTATCTGAGTTGTTCACCAATATATCATGGGGAAAATAAAACTTATTTAGGGGATATGAACATATATTTTAAAAACTGAATGTACATGACATTCAATAAATAGTACTTGTGGGACGCCTGGGTGGCTCAGTTGGTTAAGCGGCTGCCTTTGGCTCAGGTCATGATCCCAGCGTCCTGGGATCGGGTCCCACATCAGGCTCCTTGCTCAGTGGGGAGCCTGCTTCTCCCTCTGCCTCTGCCTGCCTCTCTGTCTGCCTGTGCTCTCTCTCTCTCTCTCTCTGACTAATAAATAAATAAAATCTTAAAAAAAATAAAAAAAATAAATAGTACTTGTTAGTTTAATAACTGTAATACCAAAGAATGATAGTCTTGCATATTGTGAATATTTAATGCTCAATCAATTCTTATTTGAATGTTAACTTTGAATATTTGAGTATCCAAATCTTTTTACCTCTAGCTATGAGACAAAGTTCCAATTCTAAATAAAATTTTCTAATGTCTATTTTTTTCTGAAATATAAATTTATACTATAATCATATTAATCTTGTTTCATGATATATATTAGATTTCATAGTCTCTCTAAACCCAAATAAATGTATATATAAAGTTTTATAGCCCGATGAATCAGACATATTTATTATTTACTATTGATCTTTCCACAAAGTCCTGAGTGTTTTAGTTTTCCCGTCATGGCAATTACATAACCAAATACTATTTTACAGGGTTGGGGAGGCCTCTGCAACTTACAGATGAAACTTTAACTTGTTAAAACCACATTTTCTAGGTAGTGCTGCTTATATGAGGGGCCTATTCTGGGGTCCTGAAACTTTATTTTAGTGGTCAAGTTGTGGATATCAAATGCAGGTACTGGTACAGATTCTTTAACTTTGACTGCATAAGAGTGTCAAAAAAAAGTGTCAAATAAATTTTTGGTCATGACTGAGCCTCAAAGTTTGTGGACAACTGGACTGAACTGAAGGAAAAAGTGGCTCAGTTATAACAGCAGCACACACATATCACACATAGAGATATCCATGAAGCTCCAGGTTCCAGGGTACAGGGACATTGAACCTAGGGCACTACAGTATCTCCTCTTCATAAGGCCACTACTTTTGAGTGGGGGAGACATAGCTGTCTTTCCTAACATAGAGAAATAGACACAGAGAGTTGGAAAAAATGATGAGACAGAGTAATATGTCCTAAATGAAAGAACAGGACAAAATCACAGCACAGCAAGAGATCTAAGGGAAATGGAAATTAGTAAAATGTTTAATAGAGAATTTATATTAATGATCATAAAGATGAACACTGGACTTGAGAAAAGTGTGGAAGACATCAGTACGACCCTTAACAATTAGATTAAAAAAATAAACGAATCAGAGATCAAGAACAAAATAATTAAAATTAAAAATATACTAGATAGAATAAATAACAGACTAGAAGAAGCACAAGACTGAATCAGTGACCTTGAGGACAGAGTAATAGAAAGTAATCAGGCTGAGCAGGCAAGGGGAAAAAAGAAAAAAAAAAAATATATATATATATATAAACACACACAAAGTGAGAATAAATTTGGTAAATATGTGACTCCACAAGGGTAATAACATTTTCAGTATAGGGATCCCAAAAGGAGAAGAGAAAGCAAGGAAGTTTGAAAATTTATTGGGAGAAATAACAGCTAAAAAATTCCCACATTTGGGGAAAGAAGCAGAAATCCAGATCCAGAAGGCACATAGATCCCCAAAAAAATTCAACCCAAGGAGGTACACACCAAGACATGCAGTAATTGAGATGGCAAGAAGTAGTGATAAAGACAAAACTTTAAAAGTAGGAAGAGAAAAGAGGTACATCCAAGGGAAACCCCATAAAGCTATCAGCTAATTTTTCAGCAGAAACTCTGTAGGCCAGAAGAGAGTGGCAAGACATATTCAAAGTGATAAAAGGAAAAAAAATCTGCAGTCAAGAACACTCTTTTTAATTTTTTTTTTTTTTACTTATTTATTTGAGAGTAAAAGAACACATAAGTGGGGGTAGGGACAGCCAGAGGGAGAAGCAGACTCCCACTGGGTAGGGAGTCTGATGTAGGGCACAAACTCCAGGATCATGGCCTGAGCTGATGGCAGATGTCTAACAGACTGAATCATTCAGGTGCCGCCAACCAAGAATACTCTAATCTGGCAAAGCTATCAATCAGAATAGAAGGAGAGGTAAAAAGTTTCCCAAACAAAAGTTAAAGGAATTCATGACCACTAACCACCTCTATAAGACATGTTAAAGGGGACTCTTTGAGTGGAAATGGAAAACCACAAGCAAGAGTAAGGGAAGTAGGAAGCATGGAAGTATTTAAAATAAATATATCTGTAAAAGTCAGTCAAGGGACTCACAAAATAAAAGAATGTAATATATGACACCATATACCTAAAACATGGGAAAAATAGTATAGAATGGATTCAAACTTAAGCGATCAACAACTTAATATACACTGCTATCTAGAGATGTTATATGCACACTGATTAGTATCCACAAATCAAAAATCAGTGATAGATAAGCCTAAATTTAAAAAATGAATAAACAAATAAATAAAGGAGTCCAAGTATATCACTAAAGAAAGCCAACTAATTGTGAGAGGAGAGAGCTAAAGAAGAAAACAGAGAAAAACTACAAAAACAACATAAAACCAGTAACAAGTGACAATAAATACCTATAAATACTATTTTGAATGTAAATGGACTAAAACACTTCAATCAAAAGATATAGGGTTATGGAATGATTAAAAACAAGACCCATCTATATGCTACCTACAAGAGACACACTTCAGAACCGGACACATGCAGACTGAAAGTGAAGGGATGGAGAAGCATTTACAAACAAACAGATGTGAAAAGAAAGCCTGGGTAGCAATACTTACAGACAAAACAGATTTTAAAACAAAGACTATAACAAGAGACAAAGAACAACGCTACATAATAATAAAGGGAGCACTCTAATAGGAAGATATAATTGTAAATATTTATGCACTCAACACAAGAGTACCCAAATGCAAACATAAAGGAACTAATCGATAATAATACAATAATATTAGGGAATTTTAACACCCCACTTACATCAATGGACAGATCATCTAAACAGAAAATCAACAAGGAAACAATGGCTTTGAATGACACACTGGAACAGATGGATTTAACAGATATATTCAGAACATTCCACCTTAAAACAGCAGAATACACATTCCTTTCAAGTACACAAGAACATTTTCCAGAATATATCACATATTAGCCCACAAAACAAGCTTCAACAAATTCAAGGAGAACGAAATCATACCATGCATGTTTTCTGACCACAGTACTATGAAACTAGAAGCCAACCATAAGAAAAATATCTGGGAAGACTATAAATACAATGGAGGTTAAATGACATGCTACAAAACAATGAATGGGTCAACCAGAAAATTTAAGAAGTGAATGGAAACAAATGCAAACGAAAACACAACAGTCCAAATCATTTGGAATGCAGCAAAAGCAGTTCTAAGAGGGAAGTTTATAGCAATAAAGGCCTACTTTGGGAACAAGAAAAATCTCAAAGAAACAATCTAAACTGTAGCTAGAAAAAGGACAATAAACAAAACCTGAAACCAGTAGAAGAAGGAAATAAGAACTATAGGAGCAGAAATAAATAAGAATTAAAAAACCGCGATAGAACAGATCAATGAAAAGAGAAGCTAGTTTTTTCTATAAAAAATCAACAAAATTGATAAGCCTTTAGACAGACTCATTAAAAAAAAAAAGATTAAAATAAACAAAATCAGAAATGGAAGAGAAGAAATAACCACCGACACCAAAGAAGTACAAAAAATTCTAAGAAAATACTATTAAAAATTATATGCCAACAAATCGGACAATCTAGAAGAAATGAATAAATTCATAGACACATTTAACCTCCCAAAATTTAATCAAGAAGAAACAGAAAATTTAAGTTGCTCCATTACTAGCAATGATATTGAATCAATAATCAAAGAACTCCAACAAACAAAACTCCAGGACCAGATGGCTTCACAAGTGAATTCTACCAAGCATTAAAGAAGAGTTAATATTATTCTTCTTCAAACTTTTCCAAAAAGTAGAAGAGTAAGGAAGACTTCCAAATTCATTCTACAATGCCTACATTTCCCTGATACCAACACCAGACAAAGATGCCACAGAAAAGAGAACTACACGTCAATTTCTCTGATGAACATAGATTCAAAAACCCTCAACATAATACTACCAAATCAAATTCAACAGCACATTAAATAATCATTCATCATGATCAAATGGGATTTACTTCCAGGATGTGAGAGGGTTCAACATTCACAAAACGATCAACGTGATATATCACATCAATAAGAGAAAGATAGATATATACAAACTCCTGAGGCAAGTAAAATAAAAGCAAAAATAAACCTTGCCAAAATAAAAAAGCTTCAGCACAGCAAAGAAAACAATAAAAAAACTAAAAGGGAATCTGGAATGTGAGAAGATATTTGCAAATGACATACTGATAAAGGTTCAGTATGCAAAATACAAAAAGAACTTACACAACTCAATATCCAAAAAATGGTAACCCAGTTAAATAATGGGCAGAAGACATGAACAGACAATTTTCCAAAGAAGACAAATAGATGTCCAACGGACACATGAAAAGACGCACAACATCACTCATCATCAGGGAAATGTAAATCAACACCACAGTGAGATATCACCTCACGCCTGTCAGAATGGCCAAAATCAAAAACACAAGAAACAACAAATTCTGGTGAGGATGTGAAGATTAATGAATGCTCTTGCACTGTGGGCTGACTATGCAAACTGGTACAGCCATGGTAGAAAATGGTATGGAAATTCTTCAAACCAGTTAAAAATAGAACTACCCTATGATCTAGGATGCACTTGTGTATTTACCAAAAAAACAACAACAAAAAAAAAACCCACACTAATTCAAAGGAACATACACACCCCTATGTTTACAGCAGCATTATTTACGGTAGCCAAATTATGGAAGCAGCCCAAGTGTCCATCAATAGATGAAGGGTTGAAGAAGAGGTGATATATATGTAGTGTATCTATCTATCTATCTATCATCTATATGTCTCCAATAATATCCAATAATATTCCACTGTATATCATTCAAAAGAATGAAATCTTGCCATTTGCAGCAACACCGATGGAGCTAGAGAGTATAATGCTAAGCAAAATAGGTCAGTCAGAGGAAGACAAATAGCACAGGATTTCACTCATGTAGAATTTAAGAAACAAAACAAATAGAACAAAGGAAAAATGAAAAAAGAGAGAGAAGCCAAGAAACAAAATCTTAACTATGGAGAATAAACTGATAATTATCAGAGCGTAGGTGAGTGGGGACATGGGCAAAATAGAGATGGAGTTAAAGAGTACATTTATCATGATGAACCCTGAGTAATGTACAGAATTGTTGAGTCACTATATTGTTCCCCATGAGATTAATATAATACTGTACATTAATTATACTGGAATAAAAATGAAACAATACAAATAAAAAAAAAAGGTTGAATTTTGATGTCTAGTGCCCCCACACCAGCAGTATGAGTTACTGTATCTATATCTTGCGTGTAAGGGTGTCAATTAATTAATCTTTTAAAGGAAATATATAAAAATGTCATAGTTTTTTAAGCCAACCTTCAACAATATTAGACATACAACAGCTACTGAATAAATTATATTGAATTATTTTTATCACCTTACTAAATTATAGACACTTTCTTGGGAATACCTAAGAGAAACATACTTAATTTTCCAACCAGGTAATAATGATTTAATAGGTAAAAATGTATTTCCTATAGTGAATTATGCTCAAATGCTGTTCCTTTTATTTCTATTCTATTCTATTACAGATAGCATGAAAATAGACTGGCAGAGTAAGGAATTCTGTGGAGCACTGTCTTGTCAGCTGATTTCAAATTGCAGTCTATATAAGGACTACCAAAGTGACAGCAATTTCAGTATATTGATGTAATTTTAATTTTTTTAAAAAGATTTTATTTATTTACTTGGCAGAGATCACAAGTAGGCAGAGAGAAGAGAGAGAAGAGGAGGAAGCATGCTCCCTGCTGAGCAGAGAGCCTGATGTGGGGCTTGATCCCAGGACCCTGGGATCATAACTTGAGCCGAAGGCAGAGGCTTTAACCCACTGAGCCACCCAGGCGCCCCAAACTGATGTAATTTTAATGTCCATCTAGCCTGATCAATAACAAAACATAGTCCCTGAAAAATGAATCTAAAGTTTACTTCTCTTACTGCAGAACAGCTCTCACAGGTTGTATGTGAATCTATGGCTTAGCTTCATAGTTTCCAGACAAAGACAGCTAAAATTTTAAAGTTTGAGATTAATTGAGAATTATTTAGCTTGGTCCTCAGTAGCTGAATCTTCACATCTAGGGGCAATTTATTCTTTTTGTGAACATTGCTAGATATTATGCACAGAATAATATCTGTGCTATGCTATGCATTTTTGTAAGTTCCAGATCCATTTTTCATACTCTCCCTTCCTCTACCAAGAGTGTTCTAGAAGTCTTATTTTTATGGTTGTTCTCTAATTTATATTTGATTTTGACCAATGGTAATTACTAGTTAGAGACCAGAAAATGTGATAAAAAGAGAGGTTCTTTCCTTTCTGGACTCTAGGCTAGCAAAGAATGATTTCCTCTATTAAAAATCTTATCTCTTGGGGTACCCAGATGGCTGTCAGTTAAGTGGCTGACTTTTGGTTTCGACTCAGGTCGTGATCTCAGGGTTGGGAGATCAGCCCCAAGTCGGGCTCCTGCTCAGCCGAGAGTCTGCTTCTCTCCCTCTCATTCTGTCCTCCTCTTCTCCCTCTAAAATAAATAAATAAACATCTTAAAAAAATCAAATCTCTTGACTGGTAGTTTTTTACAACCAGATTGCTCTCAGGTTCTGATAATAGCTCTCACCACCTTTTGTCCCTTTTAAAATCAAACGTGGTTAATTACATTACCAAGAGTGGTTGCTTAGCTCTGCTGGTAGCCTCAGGTTGCTCGTCAACCCTTACTGGATTTCTTTAACTCTGTCCACATTCTCATAATAGCCCTTCTATTAAGCTGTATTTACTAGCTTTTTTTTTTTTTTTTTTAAGGATTTTATTTATTTATTTGACAGATGGAGATCACAAGTAGGCAGAGAGGCAGGCAGGGGCGGGTGGAGGGGTAGGGGCAGGTTCCCTGATGAGCAGAGAGCCCGATGTGGGGCTCCACCCCAGGACCCTGGGATCATGACCTAAGCCAAAGGCAGAGGCTTAACTCACTGAGCCACCCAGGCACCCCTATTAGCCCTTTTTAACCTACACTTATTTTCATGCTAGGAACTTTATACATTGATACCAGGTGGACCTAAAAGACAGATTATCAAAATGGGAATATGGGACTCCAGTAATACGTCTTGCAATGGCATTGTGATTAGAACATTTACAGTCATAATGGTACTGGAAAGCGGTACAAATGGAGGACAAGATATGGGAGAGTATCTTAGACAATTTAGTGTGACATCGAATAATAAAGAAAAACTCGCTGCTTACAGCAAAAATAGGGGCTACAGAGGAATGGACAAAGTAAATGCCTTTAATGCCTAATTCAGCACAGGAGAAGAAAGACTACCAGTTTCAACGATTATGGAACATTCACTGGGTCTGAATATAAGGAGTGTAAATTTGCCAAATCAATAAATGTTCAGTTTGTCTAATTTTCTTACAGTATAGGGGAAAGACTGGGACTCTGAGATACAGCATGGAAACATTTGATCTGACACAGTCAAGGAAAAGGACTGTGAAAATCTAAATCCCACTAAACTTCTTTGCTAAAAGGTACATACTCCTACCATCCCGAATGACCTAGTCTAAGCCCATACCAAGAGCTAGATGCCAGCAGAGCTGGCACAGAAAAACAAGGGCTGGTGCAAGAAAACATGCAGAACAGAAGAATTACAAGATCTTGCCAAATGAAATCAAAAAGATCATGAAACACATGTATGGATTTTTTTTTTTTTTACATTTGTCCACATGCACTCACATTAGACTTAAAGTATTGGTTTAAGCATTATGGGCTGTATTAGCTTTGCTATCTCAATCCATCTGGAAAAAGCTGTTTTGATAGATCCATGGAATATCCTGTTGAAAACTTAAGGATAACAGGTTGGAGGAAATACCCTGCAAACATATGGTTATGATTTGATGGATGTAATTTATGTTCTAGACAAGCGAATAATATAAGGTGAATTCTACCTTATAATATATTACTTCATATCCAGGAATTAAAAGGTAGAAATAAAAGTGGCTCTTGGCACTGTATAACCTAATCACTCCACTGAGAAATTTCCGCATTCTATTCCTTTATCCTTTGGTTCAGTAAGTCTAGAAGCCTTGAACCCAAACGGAAGAATGCCTCAATGCAGGAATGTAGCCATGGAACATTCTTATTTTCATGTGGGATTTCTCAGGCCATTAAACCAAGAGGCAGAGAAGAGAGTCACTGTATTGGCCCAGGTGCTTGATATTGTTTGTTTACAAAAGAGAAATCGGTTTGTGGGAGCGAAGTTTTAGTTAATGAAAATCTATATCGTGCAAAAAAAGACAAAGTCACCCACAGAAGACCCACAGAAGAACAGATAAAAGTTTATTATGCTCTCCTTTTGTTCCTCTTGACTCTATTCAAACCTCTGTAAATCTTCCATTAATTAAACACCTGTCGTGGTGGTGGTGGTGGTGGTGGTGGTGGTTTTTGGTGGGGGAGTCATCTCTTTCTTTTAGGGACCAGGAGTTATATAATGATCAATGTAAGAATTATTGAAAACTAAGAGATACCAAGGAATTGTGATATCCAGTAACGCTTTCATCCTTTAAAAACAAAAATCATTTCACCTCCTCCCTCAAATTATTCAAAATTCCTGCAAGGCCACATATAATTTGGCTGCTGCCTCTTCCACTGATGTCAATTCCTACCATTTCTCCCCTTGCTCACTCTGGTCCTACTACACTGGTCTTTAAATTCTTAGAGCATGTCAAGTTCATTTCTATCAAGTTCTCAACTTAAGAACACCTGCACTCAGGGCTTCTCATAACTTACTACATCACATCCTTTGGATAATGCTCAAATTTCACATTTCAGAAAAGCTTTTTATAGCTAAACTATTTAAAATATAAGTACTTTCTTCATCATGATCTATCTCCTCTCTGGCTTTACTTATAGCATTCATCATTTTAAAGGCATGCTAGTTACTTATCTGTTGACTACTTTATTGCTCCTTTTCCTCCCCAGCAAACAAAACAAAACAAAAAAAAAACCAAAAAAACCTGGGGTGCCTGGGTGGCTCAGTGGGTTGAACCTCTGTCTTCCGCTCAGGTCATAATCTCAGGGTTCTGGGATCCAGCCCCGCAACGGGATCTCTGCTCAGTAGGGAGCCTGCTGCCCCCACATCCCCCGCCTGCCTCTCTGCCTACTTGTGATCTCTGTCTGTCAAATAAATAAATAAAATATTTATATATTTAAAAAAACTGTGAAACCATGAATTTTGGCTTACCAACTTTTATACCTTGAATATGTAGGACAGTGTCTGGCACCTCATAGACACTATTATTATGAATACTGTCTCTAAAGTTTCATAACTCTTTATCTGTGTGTGGTTTGGCCTAGGGCCTTAATTGTTCTCTGAACCTATGTCTTCATCTATAAAAATGGGAAAAATAATATATACCCTGCGTATCTATGCTGATGCATGTGAAAGTGAGTGAATATTAAAAATCTTGACTTTTAATTCTCAACTTCCTCCCTCCACAACTAATCCTTAAGCCTTGATTAAACTGTAGTATGCATCACTTCAGACATGCTATCTAATCCATATTTTTTATGAGTAACCAGGACTGCTGTCAATATAAATGCTGAATTACATTTAAGCCTATGTTTATGCTGTATAAAAATTCAAATACCCTATAAAAATTGAAAAGAAAGTTACTATAAAATAATCTCTACTCTCCACAATCTGTTTAATTTCTTTACTACCGTGTTTTATCTGATTTTCAGTCATAGAATTTCTTAGGAATCATCATGCTATATCTAACAGTGAATGGTTAATTTCTATTGTTCTTGGGCAACGTGATAATCATTGATTACTAAGAAATTAAGGTTAAACCACTATAGATTTAACATACTTACTGAGAGCAATTAAAACTTTAACTTAGGTAACCATCATAATTGATTGCATTTAGTGCATCTGTATGGATAGGATTAGTTAAGTGCAGTTTTAAAGAAAACTCCAATTTAAATTAGGCCTTTATTTATAATCATTTAAAGCTAAAATGTTAAAATTACATGGTGAACTAATTAGTGTAGGTCACTAAACATAGGAGGAAAACAAGGGTTTGGAGTTAGATAAAGTTGAAATTTATTAAAAGCCTACTACAACTACAACTTAACATACACAATCACCTTGGAATCTCCAAAAGAGTCCAGTGAAGTAGATTTTGTTATCTACATTGGAAAGATTAGGAACTGTACTATAACCTTGTCAAGGTGACAAAGCAATAGTGAGAAGATGGCTCTGCTTCTGGAAACCAGTTATTTCCTCTCTTCTAAGCTTTCAGACACTACTCAGGTTTCCACTTTAGACAAAGATGTTTGGAAGTAGAGGCTTGCCAATCCTTTTTGGCATCCCCACCTTCATTCTCACTGAGGAATCTCCCAAGAACAGAGATTTCTAACTTCATTGCATCTACGAGGGCACCAAAGTAGCTAGCCTTTTCTTATCTTCTCATTCAGCTATTCAACTGAGTATATAATGTGGGCTGCACTGCCATTTTTTATCAGCATCTGGTATATTACATCATGATATTCACTAACAGAAAATATCTTCTTTTAATATCTGCTATTCAGAAAAGTTAATGTTTTCGATTTTATCAGAGCCATAAATTAGTAGTGCCTGCACTGTTGAACTACTCTCTTTTTATGGTTTTCCTATTTTCTTTTCAACATAGAGAACACTATTCTGAGTGCCTTGTTAATGATAAATCATTGTATGTAACATTTGCATGGGTACTTTATGATTCATAAAGCATAATCCAAATTGTCTCATATTATGTCTTCATATTACCATTTACATATAGGGAAAATATATTCAGAAATTATGTATTTGCCCCTAAGGTTTTCAGAATAGTTGGGAAAAAACAGAAAAGGAGGAAAACAAAGTTGAATTATAGTGTGATTAAAGTTGTTAACACTGATCCCCATGGTAGCACAGAGAAGTCTGAAGTGGGAGAATTGGGTGAAATACTTCTGAAAGAAATCATGAAACTGCTTAAGAGCAATATGTTAAACAAAACTCAAAATGGCTGCACTAATGCTTCAGCAAAGCTTGATTTTAAAGTAACCTTTATCCTATCTTCCACACATCTCCCCTTCTCTCTTCTTAGCTTTTTGTACACACAAAATTCTTGTCAAAACTGGCTATATTTCCCTAACCTGCCCCCCCCGCCTCTTCCTCCATAGTGTGTGCATGTGTGTGTTGGGGGGGGGGGTTGTCTTACTTTCTTTAAGTCCATAGCCTGCTGCAGCCTCCTTTGCCTGGCAAAGCAATAAAGCTATTATTCCTTTTTATCCCAAACTCTATCTTGGTGTTATAGCAAAACATGGAGGTCAGTTTTCAACAATTACGATATGGAAATATGGGGATTCAGGGCAAATGGTCAAGAAAGAATTCTTGAGATGTCTTTGACACAAAAAAGTGGTTTTGTTAATGCATGGGGACAGGACCTGTGGGCAGAGAGAGCTGCAATGGGGTCATGACGAGTGACTGATTATATACTTTCAAGTTCAGAGGGAGTTAGGGATAGCAGAAATCTCTAAGGAATTTTGCAAGCAAGTTTTCCAGGATCTCAAAAGGGCTAGCTATTGTTAGGAAAAGAACATTCATTATTGTCTAATAAAACCATAGTCAAGCGAACCTTCAGATGCGTATCAGTGGGCCATATGCTTGGGGGATGACTGCTAACATGTATCTTGGGTGGGGGGTGGGGATAAATGAAGTTTCCAAAGGAATTTTTATATGTTAAAATAGACTTACAGGATCCGGGGGAATGACAATAATGTTAAGCTAAGATTGTTTTTTGTCGTTAGCAAAACATTGTCAACATCGAAGTAGTTGAGCTTCTAGAGGAAGATCACTCTACCTGTTTGAAGGACTTGTCAGTGGGCTGTAGGCAGTCAGGAAATGTAATGTTTTCTTTGGCTTTGTTTCCCACATCAAATTATAACTTGTAGAGAAACTTGAAAATATGACTAGAAATACTTTAGGGAAGGATGCAAGAAAAACATTTTTGACAGGCCTAGATCCAAACACAAAGTTTTAAAGATCTGAATCATGGGCGCCTGGGTGGCTCAGTGGGTTAAAGCCTCTACCTTCAGCTCAGGTCATGATCTCAGGGTCCTGGGATTGAGCCCCGAGTCAGGCTCTCTGCTCAGCAAGGAGCCTGCTTCCCTTCCTCTCTCTCTGCCTGCCTCTCTGCCTACTTGTGATCTCTGTCTGTCGAATGAATAAATAAAATATTAAAAAAATTACAAAAAATAAAAATCTGAATCAGGGTAACCTGGGATTTAAGAGCACACAAATCTGGAACCAGATGGTCTGGTTTCAAGGGACAGCATTTGCTCCACACCAATTAGATATTTAAGTTTGGGCAAGTTACCTACCTCTCTGTGCCTTGGTTTTCTAATCAGTAAAATGTGGATTATTATACTATGAATCTCATAGGATTGTTATAAAAATTGAAAGAGTTAACATACATGAAACATGAAAGACTTCTTGGCACACAGTAAGAGCTCAATAAAGATCAGCTATTATTAAAATGACTGTTTTATGGAGAGATGTTAAGATACCAGAGAGAGAGAGGGAGAGAGAGAGAGATGAGACTCCTAGCAGGGCACACACTGTCTCCAGTGTCTTTTATCCATCCATGTCTCCACATGTCTTTTATACATGCAGAAACTGAAACTCACTAAGTCCTAAGTAGAAGGTATGAAATTCATTCTCGTTTTGGGAGCCTTTATTGCTATCTATACTATTTCATGTTACTATTTTTTTTCTCTCCCAAACAACACAAGAAGACTTCTTTTTAACTTGATTTCTGAAGTAGAAACTGCCTGCTAAAGAGTATTTTATTATAAAAAATCCTTTGAGGTAAACATAATGCATGTCATCTCTCCAGAATCTGCTTAACAATGAATACAAATGCAGTTCAACTTCAACCCTGATCCTTTGCACCACCAGTCATAGTCTTCTCTAGGCAGGGTATAAACATCGTTAAAATGATGCAAACATCCCCAAATTCTGTTCCCTTATAACGGGCACTGAAATGAAGCTTTCCAATGGCAAGCCTCAGCTTCCCTAGTAACACAATTCCCTTTAAACATGGAAATCATTGTCTATTCAGAGCCTCAACATAAACAGAAATAAATTTTTAATACTGTCATTGATTATCATTTTAAATCAGAAAAAACTTATATTTTAAGCTTTCTACCTGACCTAATCTCTATCTCATCCCCTTATCTAATTTCCTCAGAGGTAAACACTTTCAATAATCTGGAGTTCTAAAGTACACACTACTATTTAAAACATAATTGTGATATTACCCCAGCCAATAAAAGGCTGTGAAGGAATCCCTCAATGTTAAAATTTCCAGACTGCCTAGAAAGTAGCCAGGACTATATTTGGCAAAAGGGAGTATATGACACATATCCAATACAGCTGTTTTTAAATATCTTACTCATTTTTAAAGATAACTTCCTTTCTCTATTCTACAATTTAGGAGAAGCAAGGTAATGAGGGTTCACGAAATAATAATGTGTAGTAACTGTGCCCCTGTGTTCAGAATGGTACTGCAAGGAGACCTCATGTGAACACAAAGCAGCCTCCCCTATCCAGTCCTCAACATACACTATTGGTTAGATCTGTCCATGATATGATGGCTTTATGTCAGAGTACATCTAGACACTTTAGCCTGAAACCATAAGCATTTACATTTGTGGAATTATTTAATGTTTAGTTTCTCATTTCAGTACCTGTTAGAATTACCCATGCAGTTAGAGATTTTGAAGTTCTCTTTCATCTATTTACCCACATTGTTTAACAAAGGCCTGATCCATAGCAGGATGTGATAAAATTTGTGACTCAGTTAAATAAATGGACTCAACCTCTTTTACAAAATCTCAGCCTTCTTTCTTCTCTGTGGGAGGGCAGAACTATTGCCTGTGTGTCATTGGCTCAGTTTTGTTTTTTCAGAGCTAAATGACAAAAGTATTTACTCCCATTCTGCTATTCACACCTACTTCCTTCAATATTCCTGTTCCTAATCTTTATATCATTTCTATTACTATTATTTCAAACAATTTCCAAATAATATGGAATCTAGACTTATTATGTAGACAAAATGCTCTGAAAGTGTATTGGCTATTTGCTGGGGTAGAATGTTAGCGTTTGGAAATCTGATAATTAAATCTGAGGGCAATGAGTAAGGAAGTGTGTGGGTTTCATAGAATAACTTCGCAGATCTACATCTTAACGAATTCTTGAACTCAGGTCAGAGTTAACCAGGGCTGCTAGGAGAGCACTGTATCTCCCCATCTTGAGTGGAAACTCAAGTAAGCCACATGCCATTATGGTGAAACAAATAAATCCCTTATTGATTACTGAAAACAAAGGACACAGCTGCTATAAGTATATAGGCAAGATGAGACTATGCAACATTAAGATAAGGAAAAGTGTCCTACCTTCAAAAATCACTAGTCAGGGGTTATTTTAAAGCTTCAATAGTAGTATAGCAGTGCATGGTTAGTTGATGGGACTGAATGAGGAGCATGGCCCCACATTTTTTGTGGTAGAATCTGGGAAGATCTAGACTTGTCAATATCACCAATCCTTCTCTGTATGGATATTCATTCTTCACTGGGAACATAATTTCATTTCATGTTTAGTGAATACTTAAAACATTTGTACCATTGTGGAGCATTGTTGTGCTATACTATAAAGATTACCAAGCCAGCCACCTCCCAGAAGGAACTCAAGATGTGAAGGTGTGTATGTGTGTGCATACGTAAATGCATGTTGTGACTTATTTTAGAGAACAACTTAACATCTTTTTTGCTTTACAAAAGACAAAAACAAAACAAAACAAAACAAAACAAAATGCAGAAACACGGCATTTGATTTTGCCAAATTTTCTTTTTTCATTTTTCTTTCTTTCTTCCTCTTAAAAAAAAAAAATTGTAAGATCTCTGAAGCCACCTTGAAAATAGGTTTATTTTCTGAAATACAAGCAGAAGTGATATATTCCCCACTACTAAACAGGCCTGAGGTGGATGCTGTTTGTTGCAGGGCTTCTTCCTGATCCATCTGGGCAACCCCTTCCATTTTATTACTAATGGAAACAGTTCACTGACACATTGAATGTCAGAGCTTGGACTCCAAAGCTTCATCACTTCTAATCTTTTACAAGCTGTTTTACTACCTATGTCTTGACACTTATTGCAGTAGTGTTTTGTGGACAAGTCACAGTATTGTTCAGTAATCGGAGTGGTTTTAGTGTTTGCCACAAACATTTCTCTCTGCATCAGGTGGGGTTATACGTCCCACGTCCTGACAGAATGACGAACATTTTCAGTCCTAGTCCTTAGTTTCTCTGCACTTCACCAGACCACAAAACATTTATTTATTTTTTTGCTTTTATTTAGTAAGTGATAGAGAAAGGAATGTTTCCAGATTCTTTCAATTTTCATGAGGTTTTTCTAGATGGTAGGCTCAGGATTAACTTGAAGAACCTAAGATCTTTTAAATCCATTCTGTCCTCATTCCACATCATGACTAGCAACAGTGCATATTAAAGCAAAGATTTAAAGTAAAATATTCATTTCATATCCTTCATCAATTTCTGAAAATACTGGCCAAGGGAAGACTGATCACTGCTAAGATACAGAGGTAATGCATTTACTTGCCTAATGTTATACTAGATTTATGTCTTCTTTCTCTCCATCAATATAAATTTTAAATGACTTTCAGGATCATCTCAGGTTCTACCTCCTACAGGGTAGCTTCAAACAGAAATGATATAATTTAAAAACGTTCTCTGTTCTAACTCATCCAATCACCCTCAGAGAGACCTGTACTGAAATCTTGACTTCATTTATCACTAGTTATGTGTCTTGAACAAGTTACTTAACTTCTTTCATTGCATCTGAAAACTGATGCTCAGAGAATTTCAGGTAAGGTTATTAGGAGATTTTTATGCAAAGCATGTAGGATAGCATGTGCATATCTTGTTTATTAAACAGTCAATAAATCTTAGCTGTCATCACCTTAATCATTATCACCATTCTTAAATTCTGTATCTCTTATTATTTTTACCACTCTTTGGCTCTTCCTCACATTATTTCATTCTCTGTCCGTTCCCGTTTTTCTCTTCAACAAATTTATAACATCCGTGATGGCAAAATCTGGATATTTTTTATTATTACATGTCAGAGATAAAGAAAAAACAACATAGGCAAGTAACAGTCTGAGAGATCACCAGGAGGATGCTTCAAATAAATACAGAAGTTGCTCTTTATTTACAAAAAATTGGCTTATGTGTGCACATGTACATGAAAATAAGAGAGGGAGAGACAGTAGTGCAACAGACTCCTGCCTCATCCTCCTGTGCAAAACAGATTTTATGAAAGAGAAAACAGTTGGGACTGTAGGTGTAGTTTAAGAGATGAGGGATAAATCTAGTCTTAACAAAGTTTAAAGGTGAGCACTGATGATACAGATAAAGTAGACTGAGGCCGTTATTATGTGGTTATGGTCGGGTATGTTATGGTGGGGTGAAGCTGAGTGGTCCTTGAATGCTTCAAATAAGATTCTTCAGTTTGGAACTAGAGTTCCATTTCTGAGTGGGTATTCAATCGTATATTTTCAGTGTGGAAATATTAATTAATTTGGATATGATAGATATGAATCTGAAAACGAGAAGCATCACTTACTAGTTGTGTTATGTTCATTTACTGAGAGTGAGTTAAAAGATATATTGAAGAGGATAATAAATAGAGACAGAAACCTTAGGAAGACTCTTGGAGTTTTGTAAATGTGAATAAACAAAGGTTTTAATTGAGTTTTTGAGCCTTAAAGTAGCTAGCTTTCAAATTATCATGTATTCCAACTGTACGGTTCCAAGACTGAAGGGACTAGAAAGATGTTAGCCTCATTTAGATTACTGTCATATCTAGAACCCACTTTTACTTATAAGAAACTAGTTAGGGGCGCCTGGGTGGCTCAGTGGGTTAAAGCCTCTGCCTTCGGCTCAGGTCATGATCTCAGGGTCCTGGGATCGAGCCCTACATCGGGCTCTCTGCTCAGCAGGGAGCCTGTTTCCTCCTCTCTCTCTGCCTGCCTCTCTGCCTACCTGTGATCTCTGTCTGTCAAATAAATAAATAAAATCTTAAAAAAAAAAGAAACCAGTTAATATTTCCAGAGTGTATGGTTCAATATCAATCTGGAAGTTTTACAGGTATTTTAAAAATGCAAATGGATACAGGAGTATTATTTTAGTTCTTGCTCTATTCAACAAATATTTATTGAACACTTTGTCTAGCTACCCTATGCCAAGAAATGATAGGTTCTACAGTCACATATGCAGTAAATGCCACTATCTTTGACTCTATAAAACCCAGAGTGTATTGGAAGATACACATATTTCAAATAGCTATGAAATACCATAATTTAAAACTTTTTTAGTGCCATAAAGAAAAAAAAATATAGTGTGTTAAGACAGTAGGTAAGGGAGGCCCACTGAGGTATAAAAGATGAAGAAAAGATGACAAGATGAAGAACTGTCTGTTGAATCACAGTCAGAAAAAAAAAAATGATGTGTTCAAGGAATTTAAAGGTCAGTGGAACAGTGATAGAAAGTAGAGAGTAATGCAGGATGTTTCTGGTGAACAATGAAAGAAATTTCCAAGCTTCATGATTTATGAAAGGGGACATCATGGGGCACCTGGGTGGCTCAGTGAGTTACCTCTCCCTATGCCCTTCCCCCCAATCCTTCTCTCTCTAAAAAAAAAAAAAAAAGTGGGATATTAATTATAGTATCATGAATTGATTACACTCTTGCAGAAGAACAAAGGAACAGACAGGAGTCAATCCCCTTCCTCTTCCTTTTTCTCCGAATATTACTTTTAAGAAGTACACAATTTGCTAAACTTCTCCATGAAAAATGTTTCACAAGTGGATCTTCGATGAGTTTGGCCTGCCATTGTATAGCTGAACACATTACCAAGTGGTTAAGTCTAATTTTGGAATAAGATACTTGTAAGCTCATTTCGCTAACGGCTTTAAGCATATAGCTTAAATGGCAACCTAGGCATTATCAGGAGTAAAGGTCACATTTTAATTTACTTTGTACTTACTCTGTCCCTCTCATCATTGTTTTGAACCTTAACTGAGGAGAAAAGGTGGAATATTATATTGGCCATTCAGATTAAAACACAGATATAAATCAAATCTGGTACATGTTGGGCTTTTTTTTTACTATAAGTGGAAATTTAAGTCTTAATTATAATTGCAATGAAAAATATTGAAGGATTAAATGAAACAAAATGATATAACTTACACAAATATTAATGTTTTCTCTAGCCAGTCTGTGAAGAATAATTTCAGGACAAAATGAATTCAGCAATGTTATGGAGTTATTAAAATAATTTTGGTAAGATATGTTTGTTGTGTATATATGTAAGAAAAGCAATATTCTAAGATTTTAAATTATATGACTATATATAAGAGCTGCCCATAATTATCATGCTTACACATAAGGCATTTTAAATTCATTGCCTGAACAAGGTGTGACACATGGAAGGTTTTCAGTAGATACTGGTGAATAAAGAAATGACAGTTGGCTATCTTCTGGGAAAACAGCATATACATGTCATAAAATGATCAATTAAAAATGCATTTGAGGGGCATGTGAGAGGTTTAGTTTGTTAAATGTCTGCCTTCAGCTCAGGTCATGATTCTAGTGTCCTGGGATCTAGTTCCCAGTCAGGCTCCTTGCTCAGTGGGGAGTCTACTTCTCCCTCTGCCTTCCGCTTCCCCTGCTTGTTCTCTCTCTCTCTCTCTCTCTCTGACAAATAAGATCTTTTAAGAAATGTTTTTGAAAATGTATTAATGTCTTTTTCACTTTTCATTCCTCATACTTTAAGATCATCCTCTTTTTTTTTAAGATTGTTATTTATTTGACAGACAGAGATCACAAGTAGGCAGAGAGGCAAGCAGAGAGAGAGGAGGAAGCAGGCTCCCTGCTGAGCAGAGAGCCTGACTCCGGGCTTGATCCCAGGACCCTGAGATCATGACCTGAGCCTAAGGCAGAGGCTTTAACCAAATGAGCCACCCAGGTGCCCCAGATCATCCTTTTTTCAGTCAAAACAGTTCATAGCCTTTGGTTCCAAATTATTAATGCAATGTTGCATGGATAAATAAAGTTTAAGAATCAACTTCCAAAATGAAAAACAAACAAAACTAAACATATAGTAGTCCTTACATTACAGTATTATTGAACGAGTCAGATATTTCCTCAATTTCAAAAGCTCTGTATCAAGAGCTATTTAAATGATAGAATTTTACTATAAAGAATAGTATAGAAAAGACAGGAGATTGATATAAGGGAAGTTTCCACCAATTAGGGAAAGAAAGTAGAAGAAATAGAAAGCTACCAGGAGAAGGAAGGGAAAATTTTGAGTGTGAGATTAGATCCAATATTTTTGTTGCCTCAATCTCTGTTAAAAAAGAATTAGGATTCTTGAGACCCTAAAAAATTGCTAGATGTGTTGAAAGAATCAGAGAACATTCAGATGCTGCATTTTCCTGCCACATTCAACACTGATAGAGCTTTCAAATTTAAAAACTATGAAAAAGCCATGAAAAGATGAACATATGATCTGTTCATGACATGCAAAAAAACCCTCTTATGATGACTTTGGTAAAGGATAGAGGGAAGTGCTACAAGGACTTGGTTTGAAAGGGCCCCAGAATTCAAAGATTTAATTTATTTATTTGAGAGAGAAAAAGTAAGCGAGAGAGAGCACAAGCCAAGGGGAGAGGCAGAGAGGGAGCCGATGCAGGGCTCCATCTCAGGATCCCAGAATCATGACCTGAGCCAAAGACAGATGCTTAACCAACTGAGCCACCCAGGAGCCCCTGGGGGCCACCGAATTCAAGCATCTAAGGACCAGAGGTTAAAGACAAGAAACATAATCTCCACCCTACTGAGGCCAGTGCAATGCTTCAAATGATAGGCGGGATAAAACATAGCTTAGCAAACTCTAATACAGGGACATGGAATAAGGCTACAGCAATCTTGTTGCCAAGAGAATATCAAGACCTAGAGGACAATAATCAGAATTAAGGTCTATACCTCTGTCTCTTAAAGGTACATAACCTTGTGCTGACAGGATCATTTTGGTAAGGAGAAGAGAGCAAGCGAAACACTTAGAATAAATAGAAAAGAAGTCTGGATTTTGAACTTACTGAGAATTTACTTAAAAATGATAGAATTGGCAAGAAGTTGTCTCTTTTATACTTAATGAACCTGAGTTTACATTTCATTTGTGAGATCATTTATTTCTTCCTTACTTTTGAATAACCACAATTTACACATAGCAATGGCTACTGGAGAGTCATACATGAGTTAGTAGGAGTGACAGATTATTTAAGTCTTTACCACAACAATGACAGAGTATGCAAAAAAAAAAAAAATCAGTAAAACAAATTTAAAAAATTAAAAAAATCCTCTGTGGCAACAGTGGAAATAAATGTACTTTAAAACAGAACAGAATTATATTAATCGTCCAGTGTGGTTCACATGACCCCAGATATCAAAAGATTTTATGCTTATTTTTAAATTTAATAGAGTAAGTATGTATCTGGCCACATTTTTCCATGTCCCTCAGACCAATATATTTTTTTAATTTAGCTCTATAATTTTTATCTTTGCCAAAAAAACAAAAACAAAACAGTTCTGTATTAGAAAATTTGACATACATTATTAAAATAGATAACTTTTTACTCGAATGCACATTTTAGTGATTCAAACAGCATTTCCACCTTCTGATGGATGGTTTTAATTCCCTTACATTGGCTTGTTGAAATGCTAATAATACAGGCCATGCCTTTTAATTAGGTGTATGATTTCCATATGAACTATATCCAGCAACTGCAAGATTCTGAGAGCTCTATAGACAAATGAAAGCATACCAGCTGGAGGACAACTAGGTCTGTTGGGGATGGCATTCCTGGCCTCCAATTGTTGTCTCATAATGCCTTTCAGTGAGATACAAAATTAGAAAGATGATACAAAAATGGACAGTTTATCTATCCTAGTTATTTAGTACCAAACTATTTATTTTTTCTTTTTTACCCACATTCACTGCCATCTTTCTTTGGAGAAATTACTGTCCCCATGTTGTGTTGCCTTATGGAAAGCAATGAAGGAGAGGTAGGGAGGAAGACTGTGCTACTCACTGCATAGGCCAAGAACGAATTTCTTTATCTCACTACCAAATAAAGGGGATGAACTCCTGATTTAAGCCTGCTTTATTATATATTTCCTTCCTGGAATTAAATCTTGAAACAGAAGCATGTAAGAGATTTGGAATTCTTTATATTTAGCTATACCACCATAGCCAGACAATTTCTCTTAAGGAAACCACTTCTGTAATTTCTGTTTCCTAGCTTTCTGAAGCTGATTTTGCTTTGATCATTTTTCCAGGCTTTATCTTGATTCTATGAGGTCCCAATATCCTTTTCATAAAGTCATTTTGGCAGAAGTTTGTCTGTTTTCTCCCAAAAGCTTGGTTTCTGTAGCTAGTATATTAAGACAATGAGAGAGAATTTTTGGTACTCCGGAATTGACAACTGATACAAACAACTGAAAACAGAGTTCAGGGGTGCCTGGGTGGTTCAGTCGGTAAATGTCTGAGTGGGGATTCTGGCTCAGGTCATGATCTCTTGGGTCATGGGGCAGAGTCCCACATTGGGCTCTGTGCTCAGCAGACAGTTGCTTGAGGTTCTCTCCCTCTGCCCTATCCCTCACTTGCACACACAGGTGTGCACACAGTCTCTCACAAATAAATACATAAATCTTTTAAAAAATTAAAGAACCCCCACATTGAAAAAAACCTGTCAACATTTGGCACTATACATTTTCCTCTGGGTTTACTAAAAAACAAACTGTCATTCTACGGTCAACTAAACTCCAGTGCTTATGCCTTATAGGTATTTTTAAGAAAAGAGAGAAAAGAACACAAAAGTTGAAAGTGTCTTAGATGTGTGCCCAGATCAAGGTTCATGGTAAAGAGATTTTTATTTCTGGATGTCCTCTCAACTACACAAAGTGACATAAGGGGGTACTCGAAAAGGATCATTCACAGGGATTAGGGATCTATTTTCATGGTTCCATATGAGGAAGCAAAAAACATTAAGATTAAAAGAAAGTAGATTATAACATCAACACCTCACTTGGAATTGGTAAGAAGTGTACAGTTTTGGTAAGACTAGTAGTAGATGCAGCAACTATTCTTGGAATGGATCGTAAATGATGTCAGGAACCAGGGCAGCCCAAATGCTACTTTGAAGAGGAAAAGCAAATTCATCATCCATGCTGAGACCATCACATTAGAACAGATCTGAGAAGGACCAGACCAACTGTTCTACAGGCCCACAACCCACATGTGATAAGTTGCATAAAATGTTTTCCCTAATCTTTCTTCCCTAAACAAAGAAAATCTTGTCCTTTTAGAAGAGGGGAGACATTGCATCAGATTCAAGGTCTACACACACCTACAAAACAGGGTGATAGGATGAAAAGAAGAATAAAAGAGCTCTTACTCTTTAAAATCCCCAAAGCCTGGGACATTTCACTCAGTAGAGCATGTGACTCTTGGCCTGGGGTCCATGACTTTCCGTTGCAGAGTTTCCTTAGAAAAAATAAAATCCTCCAAACCTGAGAGCAACAGAGAAGAGTTAGAAGGCTAACATCTTAATTTTTAAAAAGTTTAAAAACTTTTTAAATTTAATTAACATATGCTGTATTTTAGTTGCAGAGATAGAATTTAGTGATTCATCAGTTGCATATAATATCCAGTACTCATTACTTCAAGTTCTTACCTTAATGCCCATCACCCAATTACACCATCCCACCTCCCCTCCAGCAATTCTCTATTCCCTATAGTTAAGAGTCTCTTATGATTTGCCACCCTCTCCATATTCATTTTATTTTATTTTTCCTTCCCTTCCCCTAGGTTCATCTGTTCTGTTTCTTAAATTCCACAAATGAGTGAAATCATATGGTATTTATCTTTTTCTAACTTACTTATTTCACTTAGCATAATACTCTCTAGGTCCATCCATATCATTGCAAATGGCAATATTTCATTCTTTTTGATGGCTGAGTAATGTTCCATTGTATATACACACCATATCTTCTTTATCCGGTCATCTGTTGAATGACATGTGGGCTTTTTCTCTATTTTGGCTATTAAGGACATTGCTGCTATAAACATTGGGATTTATATGTCCCTTCAATTCACTGTTTGTATCTTTTGAATAAATAATGAGAGATACAATTGCTGGGTCATAGGGTAGCTCTATTTTTAACTTTTTTAAAGATTTATTTATTTATTTGACACAGAGAGAGAGATCACAAGTAGACAGAGAGGCAAGCAGAGAGAGAGGAGGATGCAGGCTCCCTGCTGAGCAGAGAGCCTTATGTGGGCCTCGATCCCAGGATCCTGGGATCATGACCTGAGCCGAAGGCAGAGGCTTAACTCACTGAGCCACCCAGGTGCCCTATTTTTAACTTTTTGAGGAACTCCCATACTTTTTTCCAGAGTGGCTGTACCAGCCTGCATTCCCACCAACAGTGTAAGAAGGTTCTCCTTCTTGTGAGGTGGTATCTCATGGTGGTTCTGATTTGTATTTCCCTGATGCTGAGTGATGTTGAGCATTTTTTCATGTCTCTATTGGCCATTTGTATGTCTTCTTTGGAGAAATGTCTGCATATGTCTTCTGCCCATTTCTTTTTTTTTTTTTTTAAAGATTTTATTTATTTATTTGTTAGAGAGAGAGAGAGAGAGAGAGTGAGCACAGGAAGACAGAGTGGCAGGCAGAGGCAGAGGGAAAAGCAGGCTCCCTGCCAAGCAAGGAGCCCGATGTGGGACTTGATCCCAGGATGCTGGGATCATGACCTGAGCTGAAGGCAGCTGCTTAACCAACTGAGCCACCCAGACGTCCCTTCTGCCCATTTCTTGACTGGATTTTTGATTTTTGGGGTGTTGAGTTTATTAAGTTCTTTTAGATTTTGGATACTAGTCCTTTACCTGATAAGACATTTGCAAATATATTCTCCCATTCCATAGGTTGCCTTTTAGTTTTATTGTCTGTTTCCTTTGCTGTTGACTATTTCCTTTAGCTTTTGCTTTTTAGCAAAGTACTATCAAAATGTATCAACAGTTCATTTTTGCTTTTGTTTCCCTTGTCCTTGGAGAGGTGTCTAGCAAGAAGTTACTCCAGCTGATGTCAAAGAGGTTCCAGTCTGTGTTCTCCTCTAGGATTCTGATGGATACCTGTCTCACATTTAGTTATTTCATCCCTTTTAAGTTTATTTTTGTGTATGGTGTAAGGAAATGGTTCAGTTTCATTCTTCTGCATGTGTCTGTCCAATTTTCCCAACACCATTTGTTGAAGAGACAGTCTTTTTTCCATTGGACATTCTTTCCTGCTTTGTTGAAGATTAGTTGATTATAGAAGTGAGGGTCCATTTCTGGGCTCTCTATCCTGTTCCATTGATCTATTTGTCTGTTTTTGTGCCAGTACCATACTGTCTTGATGATTATAGCTTTGAAGTCTGGAATTGTGATGCCTCCAGTTTTGGTTCTCTTTTTCAACATTACTTTGGCTATTTGAGGTCTTTGTGGTTCCAGAAAAATTTTAGGATAAGATAACATTAAAATTTGCTTTGAGATTAGAGTTTTGGATTTTTAATACAATAAAGTAAAGATAAAACTATAGGTTCTGCCTAGAATAATTTTAATGAACAGAGTAAGATGATACAATGAAACAGAGTTGAACAATAGCAATTGTTTAGAAAGTTATATACCACTTTGATAGAATCCCAACCAATACACTATTTTGACAGTCATTCAGTCCACAAGAATTTTCTTTCTCACCAAAAATCAATCAATCAATGAATCAATCAATCATCATTTGTTTCTGTTGCCTACAGGATACAGCACAATGATTCTTAAAAATCTTTCTTGACCTGTCTATACTTACAATACATATCTTGAGATCTATTAGACATGTTTTTATTACCCAGATATACTGACTTTAATGATGCTTTCTCTTACACATGCCTTTCTTTGGACATAACAGATATAAAAATAAAATTCCACCTTGATTAAAACTGAACTATTCTGTAGGTCATATTGGTATTTGAAGTCTTAGAAAGAAAGAATCTTGCTGATATAAGTACTTTGAATCCTTAATGTACTGAGTTGATAAGATTAAAAAAAGGCACTTTTAAAGTTGTGAGAAGCAAAAAGAAAAGGGCATATTTAATTCACATTTACAAAGGCTTGGTCTTTTTTATAGTTTGCCAAGAAAGATACATAATTTTTATGATACTTGAAATACTTCCCTGGAATATAATCTCCAGCATCAACTCATATGATGACTGCACATACTTACTAAAGGTAATTTCTAGAATATACATTATGTAATCGACCTATGAAGTAACTATACTATAGGGAATTTAAAATATTGTGAAGGAAACACACCATATTTATTTCGGTCATCCCACAATTATATAAAATTTTCAAGTTCTTTTATGGGTTACAAAGTTCCAGAATTTCTAGGTACTTGATTATTCACTTCGGATTTACTAATAATAAAATGTTTCTACTAGGGAATCATCACTAAAATATATAAATCCTGATTTAATTAAATGCATGGTATAACTCCCCTACCCAACTCCCATTTTTTTACTCCAGCTATGTAAACTTACAAACTCCTAGCAACCTACAATACTGTATTGTTCAGAGCAGTTGTAGCACTGTCACACCAATAAATCCTTTGTGGAAAAAACAGAATAAAAAAGATAAAACACAATAAAGTAAGATACATGTAGAATCATGTCTTTTAGATAGTTAAGGCCTAAATGTAATACATTTATGTATCTGTCCCATTTTCTACATGTCAATGAACTCATAAATGTATGCATGTATATAACACATACAAGCATAAACTTTAACACACAATTTTCAATTTTATTGGTATTGTGAAAATATCAAAAGATACTTTGTAAATATGCCAATATATAATTTAGGTCTTTATTATAGTTGGTTATAATTTTAAGACTTTATTTGTAGTCTTAAATAAGCATAGATCATCACCTAAAAAGAAAAAAAAGAACTAAAACATTAAATTTATTCACAAAAGTCTCAACATCATAACCTTATGTTTCTTTCCACTGTCTTTCCTGATATTGACTGTGAGCTATCATCTGATTAAATCCCACTCAAAAAATGTTTACTTCAAAGTTAAACGCATCAACTACTGATTTCTGGTTTCAAATCATTTCCTAGTAAACTGAACTATTGTGACCTTAAAAAATATATTTAGTATCATGTTAACCCATAGAGACTGTGCTCTGTCTTTTTATTGTTAAATTTTGTTAAGCCTTGCAGCATCATTCAAAACTAGAGATTTAATAAATGCTGGATAGAAATTTATGAATGTTTTGGTTCTATTTACTGGATTGTAAGCAGTAAATAGCTTTTATAGATTGGCAAATATTGAGAAGGGAAATACCGTTATTTCTAACCTTTTAAAACATGGAAATGGAAAGATAAATATGTCAAAGTAAAATGAAGATTTTTATTAAATTTAGAAGAAGAAAGGAAGAATCAGTTTTTATTTAATGCTACCTAATAAGGAAATAACCTTCCAGGTTTGATTTTTATTTTTAGAGTATGTTTAGCAATAGTTAAATTCTAGCTAACTAGGATATTACTGGAGTTAATTATCCACCATTTATTTAAAGGGATTAACAAGCTGACAAAATATAAATATATTTCCATAATCAAGGTAAATTGAAGGTAAGTGATGAAGGAAAATAAAATATCTAGTACATTAACAAGTGGATTAGGGATAACAGAATATTAGCAACTGTGCACAAACATAAAAAAGGATTCTTAAGAGGATATATACCTATACACCTTGGCATCAGGAGAACTGGAACTCAGGCTTTGCTCTTAACAAGTTCCTTCCCCTTTTCTGACTTACTGACCTTCCATCTGTATAGTGTTATGGCAGATCTGCATGTTCCCTTCCTGTCCTAATATACTGTGTGTGGTATCATAGAAAGCTATTTGGTCTTTATCCCTGGTTCCTGACATAGAACTTCTAAAACTCTTGGAATTTTCTAAGTGATTGGATGATAGGAAACTCTTCTAATGAGGCCTACCTCAGATGGGCGGGACCCTTAGACAGCTTCAGGGTGGGGGCTGCTCTCAAGAAAGATGAAGGTATGATTAAAGAGTAGGAATTTTCAACCCTATCCCCTGACCTCCAAAGACAGGAGAGGAGCTGAGGAGCTAGGGAATGGAAGTTGCATTAATCACCAGTCACCAATGACTCAATCAATCATGCCTATAAAATGAAACCTCCTTTCAAAGAAACAGTAATAGCAGGGTTCAGAGACCTTCTGAGTAGTGAACACATCAAGATGCTGGGAGAGTGGCACACCTTGAGAGGGGAAGAAGCTCCCTGCCTCCCCTGTATACCTTGTCCTATGCCTCTCTTCCAAATGACTGTTCCTAACTTGGACCCTTCATAATAAATCAGTAAGTATGTGTTTCATTGTGTTCTGTGGGTCCTTCTGGGAAACTATGGAACCCAGGGAAGGGGTTGTAGTCAGCAGGGAAGAAGTGTGGGTGGCCAGGGTACTCCAACTTGGACAACTTCAACTTGTAGTCAGCAGGGAAGAAGTGTGGGTGGCGTGGGTACTCCATTTGTAAGCAGTATCTGAAGTGAAGTAAATCTTATGGGACTGACCTTTTAACTTATGGGGTCCGACTCTAACTCTGGGTACTTAAGCGTCAGAAGTGAACAAGCTAAATTGTTGGACACTCAGTGTCAGAGAATAAGAGAAC
>ML103804.1:0-12956 GCA_003697995.1 Taxidea taxus jeffersonii | reverse complement strand
CCTGCACTGCCTACTCCTCCTGGCCTCTCTTCACCCGGCCAGAGTGGGGACCACGTTCCAACATAGGCTGACGCCCTTCAATTACCTGCACTGCAAAGATGAAAAAGAATTTAGAAACTTTATTGTTCGGCCTGAAGACCAGAAAATCTGACACTAAAAGATTGAAAGACAGAGGTAGTTTAAGAAAAATCCACAGCAGAAATTGGCCCAAATTCTTTGGAAGTATCTCAGAGATGTGAACTGTCTTTTGAAGATTCAAGATCAGCAAGAAGCAATTGACTGGCTTCTTGGTTTAGCTGTTAGACTTGAATATGGAAATAATGAAAAATACAAGGACTTGGTACCCAATAATACAAGAAATGCTGACAATGCAGCTAAAAATGCAAAGCCATTAATCAATTCCAATGTAAATAATCTCTATTTTAAGGCTGTTGTAATGGCTTTGGCCAACCTTCTTCAGATTCAGCATCATGATTACCCAATAATGCTTAAGGCAATTCACATTTTGGTATAGGAGCTCCTGACAAAGGATGCAGTTGTGAAAGCAAATCAAAGAAAAGAGGGCATGCTCATTGCTTTATGTTTTTTTTTTTTTTTTAAGATTATTTATTTATTTATTTATTTGACAGAGATCACAAGTAGGCAGAGAGGCAGGCAGGGCCGGGGCAGGGAAGCAGGCTGCTGAGCAGAGAGCCAGATGTGGAACTGGATCCCAGGACCCCGAGACCATGACCTGAGCTGAAGGCAGAGGCTTTAACCCACTGAGTCACCCAGACTCTCTTACTAGTTGCTTTAGACAAACATATTCTTGGTTTTGACACAGGAGATGCAGCTCTTAATGAAGCTGCTCAAATTCTGTGGTTGCTGCATGTGGAAGAGCTCAGGGAGCTACAGACAAAAATTCATGAAACCATAGTAGCTGTTCAGGCAATTACTGTTTATCCAAAGACAGACCACAGACAGCGGAAAGTTGGAAGACAAACATTTTATGATTTCATTTTCTCACCTACTTTGTACAATTGGGAACCATGTATGCTCTGGCATGTGTTTAAAAATCAAATGTCACATTTTCGAGGGAAGGATCCTAGAAAATTGATTATATTTCTAGAGATTTACCATCATTGCTTTCTCTTTAATAAAGTTCAGGAAAGTGGGAAAAAGTAAAATAATAAAATGTACAAAATAATAAAATATATAGATAAAATAATATAACACATATACATAAAATAATGTAATTATACAATGATTTTATCTATAGGAGTTTGCCATTAACCAGATGCTCTTTTGAGCCCTTTACATAGATTATCACAATTAATTCTTAAAACATATTATGGATGTCAATAATATTTTGTCCCTATTTATATAGCTGTTAATGTCGAGATATGAAATTTCATATCTGCTGGGTTCGTTTTGGGAGAAACTGGTGACTGATGATGACTCTATTTCTCTGTCCTCACAGATTCACTACTATATGGTATGTTTTAATGGGATTTAAATTTCAGCTTGAATTTTGTTACACATGGAGACACTTATCCGGGAGAAGACATACACACATACAAATATATACCACAGAAGTTCCATATCCTCTTCTTGTAAAACAGGTGAAGTCTCAGTTCTCTTTCTTACAGAACAATGAAATGTCCTTTGAATAGTCCTTTTAGGCAGATCCAACAATACTGTAATGGCAGCTTTAGCGAATTTTCTGGTCTCAACAGGGAAGAATTATCTCTAAGGTATAGGGACAAAGGATCCAATCTGAGCCCAAAGCTAAGAGCTCCACTTTAAGGATACAGGGAGTTATTTGGATTTTTTTGGCAAAGGTGTCTGTAGAATTTTTAAAAACAATACACATATCTTGACTACCAGAAATTTCTTCACAGAAAATTATTTCTCATGTCATTTAGTAATAAAGAACAGTCAATTAAGATCATATAGTCTAAACTGAAGACTTGTAGTATGCCATCCTGGAGAATGCATAACTGATTAAATAGCTTCAAAAATTAAGTAAAGATTAAGTAAATGGCCCTGACTATTATTAACTATTATTAAGTAAATAATATTATTAAGTAAAAGGCCCTAACTAGTTAGATCTAACATAGACATATATAAGACACACCATATACTAAAGTGTCTTTAAAGCAACGCTTTGCAATTTGACTTACTAATTATTTTGATTTACAATTATTACTGTGCATATGAACGTGCAAAACATAATTATATACCAAATCTTAGGTTGTTGTAGCAGGGAAGAGACAGTGTACCTATAACACATAAAATAATAGAATAAATCATTTATGCACAGTTTATGGGACTTATAAATCCCTGCTAAAAGTCTTTTATTACAACTCTAACTCTGGGGAACTTCGGATGAGATGCTCTGGGCAGCAACTACAGATATTTTTGGAGAAAAATCTCCTAAGTTTTGGCCTTACACAAAGCTGTACAATATCTCATATAAGCCAGAAAAAGCAGAACAATACATATACCTGATGAGCTATTACAGAAAAACAGCTTGGGGTGTCTTCATAATGGGTTGAGTCTCCATTATAAAAAAATAGCCACTTCAAAGCAAAGTGATGTAAGAGCCAGATGATTGAAGGACAATTTAGAATTAGGACAAATTTTACATGAAAAGATCTAGATAGTATCACCTCCTAGCTATTTGCCTTTGCTACATTCCACATGGATTTCACCAGTTCCTTTTTGAGGAAGCATCTATACCAACTCCCTCACGAGGACCACATATAAAATACATGTTTGTATTGACTATAGTTGTATAATGTGGATCAGCTATTTTATTTTATTTTTTAATAATTCTTCTGTTGCTAGAGGAAGTATTCTTTATGTAACTTAGTTATTTATTTTTTTAAAGATCTATTTATTTATTTGAGAGAGAAAGAGAGCAAGCATGGGCATGGGGAGGGGCAGACAGAGAGAGGCTCTCCCGCAGACTTTATGTTGAGTTCAGAGGCTGATGCAAGGTTGGATTTCATGACCCTGAGATCGTGACCTGAGACGAAATCAAGAGTCAGTTTCCCAACCAAATAAGCCTACCCAGGCACACATAATGTGATTTTAAATAGTGTTATGTTAAGCAATTTCTTATGTGTTTGAAAGATATATATTTAAATTGCCTCTCATTAAAGCCATCAACATTCTAAGGTCTCCAAAGAGAGACAGACATCACTGTACTCCTTGTACAGTCTTATTTTATCAACCTTTTTTCACTTTGGCTCTTCCTATTACTATATGAGCAAATAATAAGAGATATGGCACTAAGCTGGAAGCCAAAGAACAGCCCTTCAGTCACCTGTGGGGCTTCTCAAAGTTGCACACATCCTTTCTTCTCCCCTCTCCCTTCCATGGTTGCAGGCTCCTTGCTTCATTCCCAAGGAATGGAGGCACAGGTGAGGTATTATAAAAATCTGAGTTATCTGTGTTAAGCATTGCAGATTAAATAAGCCTTTGAGCCCTATCTATCCCCACCCTCACTCAGCTGGGCAAAAACATTGTTTTGCCCAATGCCATGGTCCTAGATTACTGCTAGACCTCAATGTCAGCATTGTCAGGGGGACACGGCTAGCATCCTTGGACTCGCCAGGTTCTACAGCTTCATTTTCCACCTGCTTGCCTCCATCCTCCTCTCCCTGCTCTTAATTCTCAAAGCAGGAAGGAGACAGAACAAGTATTTTAAATTACAAAGACCTTTCTTTACAGGTCTCATTGGAGGCTGCTTCACCATCGTCCCTGTTCTGGATGTCCTCTATGGCATGGTGCGCATCTACTGAATAGGAGCAGAGGGTGACTTTTTTAAAAAACCTGATTGGGAGGACTGTTGCCAGAAAGTAACATCATGTAAATTTAGTTTTTAAATTATTGACTTCAATGCTTGCTCTATAACATTATCATTTATATCTGAAGACAAAGAGCCTATTGTATTCTTCAGATAAAATGAAGTATGTCTCCCTACCCCCCAAAAAGAACAATCTAACTAATTTGGTTAAGGAGGAAGTGCATGGGGTACTTTTTTCCTTAAAACATTTTTTCCCATTTATGGAGACACAATAATAATGCTGTTACTGTTATATTGCCTCTATTCCATAGAAAAGCTGTGGTTTCCCAAAGATTTTTGCACCATTTTATAAAGTTTTATAAAGTTTCCAACTCTATGTTAACTGCATGCAACCTACTGGCGATAGTGTGGCATGATAAACAGAAGATTTCATGCTAAAGGCTGGGTTTGGAATCCTGCTTCTGCCACTTACTAGCCTGGAGGAGCTATCTGGTTTTTTGTTTTTGGTTTTGGTTTCTTTTTGCCTTGGTTACCTCATTTGTAAACTGAGGATAGTATGATCTCTACCTCATGCGGATGTTAGGATTAAATAAGAAAAATGCATGTAAACTGCCTGCCACAAGTAATTCCTAAGTGTATCTAAAAACAAATAAAAAGTAAGAGCTTCGGAAAACAACTTATGCTCCTGGCTCTGTAGTTAGTGTTGTTAAAGTTACTCCTTCAGTTGGTGTGGTTGCAAAGCACATTTATAACCATATCAAGGAGAATGGCCTTCATTAATAACATTTAGTAGAAAACACTTCTGCTGTCCTTTAATTCTAAGTATAGAAAACAGAAATAACATGAAATCAAGGTTGTAGAGTCTTCATATCTCATTAGCATTCCTTTTCTCAACATGGTTCCACAATTCATAAACTGCTCTACTCAGCAAGTCCATAAAATGTGAAGCTTCGCCCATTTCCCATTTCAAATATAATTTGTTTTTATGAATATATTTATTTTGGATTTACACTTCATTTTTCTAAACCAAATCATTTGAAGCCTCTTACAAAACATTTATTATGCAAAATAGAACTATTAGGAACAAAAGTCTAATAAAAAGCATGGAAAGTGAGCCAGGACATCAGAGATACTGCCAGAACACTTCCCTGGGATAGGTGATGATCACAGTGTTCATCATGGAGAAGCCACTTCACAGATTCTGGGAAGTTAAAGAAAGTAATGGGAAAATTTAGTATATTGTTCTGGTTTCCTAAAAAAATGAACATGATTTAACTAGGATCTTAATAGATAGAAAAGTAGAAAATTGATCAGGTTAGCGGAGGAGTGGGAGTGACTGTCCTCCAGTGAGATTCAATTTTCTCTCCCATACACTGTCTCATCTGAAATTCCAATTTCATAACTTCTTATCATTGTTCAATGGTGTTGGTGATGTGGAATTATAGTGACTGTCTATTTTGCATTTAGTATGTGTCAGAGACTTAGTGCTACTGCCCACAGTTGTGCAGGTATACACCTCACAACACTAGCGTCACTATCAGTTACTATAAATTGTTACATGTAATTTTCTAATTCACACACATAAACACACATACACAAAACATCACAAGGAAAATGGTGGCTCTGAACTATGCTTAGATTGTGAAAGATGTTATCTATTATGTCCTTATAGTAACTCTCTCTGAAAAGATAATACCTTCATTTCACAAACTGAGAGAAAGACCGAAATGTGCCCAAGGTTATAAAACTAGTCACTAACAAACCCAAAAGTAGAACTAGGTATATCTGATTCCAAAGTCATACTTTCTTTTTACTTTTTCTGCAGAAATTCCATATCTATACAGAATTAATAAAATATTCATCCCTTCCAGAGCTATCAACAATCTTTCATTTTTCTTTTATTTGTATCTTCAGCTGTTTCTCATTTTCCTCATCAGCTCTTTTATAATCACAGTTCTATACTAATAAGAGGAACATGGAGTGATTATCACTTATACAGTAGTGAATAAGGTTCATGATTATATTTAATTTACCTGCAACACTTAATGAGGGACTGGAGACTTGAGAAGTAATCAACAATAGTCCTCATTCTTTGTTTTACATGTAACACAGCATGTTCACCTATAGACTGTCTCAGCAAAGATATTATTATGAAGAAATTATATTCTCAGCAGAAATCACTGAAAATGCATGTTACATTTACTTATAGAACATGGTTACATGTTCCTAATTTACATAGTAGGATTATTTCTACAGGACAGCTGGTCAATAGAATATCCACAACATTTTTAAAGGCCAATTTTCTTTATCTTTTTTTTTTAAATATTTTATTTATTTGACAGAGAGAGACACAGCAAGAGAAGGAATACAAGCAGGGGAGCAGCAGAGGGAGACGGAGAAGCATGCTTCTCACCGAGCAGGGAGCCTGATATGTGGCTTGATCGCAGGACTCTGGGATCACAATCTGAATCACGATCTGAGCCAAAGGCATATGCTTAACGACTGAGCCACCCAGGTGCCCCAAGGCCAATTTTCTTAATACAAGGACATGCTGCTGGGCAAAATAACTTTGTTAGTAGCATGCAATGCTCAATATTTATTTTTATTGCATCTGCATTTTTGTATCTTTATCTGCAATAGCCTATTTTCCTATTAAATCAACTTAGTATTGAACAATTTAGGACTTAATTTGTCAGAATTTTTGTAAGCACAAAGCATATATTTAAACACTAAGAATTGTGCTTAATAAGTGCAATCCAAACTTGAAGATCTGAGTCCCATCACTTGTGATTTGGCTACAAAATGTACAATACATAGAATTTCATGAACTGTTGTCTTATGAACATTTTTACATTGCGCAAAAATTCAGAATTCTAGAAATAATAACATTTCCCTAAAAATATAATCAATAATCTTATTGAGCTAGCCATAGCTATATTATATAGCATAACACAGACACATTAGGATTCCCAAGCTCTCTTATGATGCATTTAAACTTCACAAGATATCTAGCTTTTGTTAGTTATAAGCATCTCTTTTCATTGATTAGGAAACTAAGACTAAAAAAAAGAAGTAGGACTATTCATGATCACATACCTAGTAAATGTTAGAATCAGGAAACTAACTGAAGTCTTTCTAAAATTAGATTTCTTACTGTGTTGCCTCTCTTTATCTTTCATTCTTGGACCAATTATCAAACCATATACGTGAAATGAAATATACATTATCTCTTTGTATAGTACCATCCGTTTCTATTGCAAACACTCTACTTCAGGTCAGCCTCAACTTTACCTGAACTATACACATGGCATTCTAAATAGTTCCCCTGTTTCCTGTTTCTTTCCCTTCAAAATGTTCTAAAAATGGCCAATTCCTAAAGCATAGCTCTAATGATACCATTTTCCTTTTCAAAGATGTCTATTTGTTGCTTTTTCCTTAAAAAAATCTTTTTTAAGTCTATATTTATTTACTTGAGAGAGAGAGTACAAACGGGGGGTAGGGGCAGAGGGAGAGGGAGAAGTAGGCTCCCTGCTGAGCAGGAAGCCCAATGTGGAGCTAGATTCCAGGACCCTGGGATCACGGCCCAAGCTGAAAGCAGACGCTTAAATGACTGAGCCACTCAGGCCCCCTATTCATTGCCCTTTTACTTGTCAGTGTCAGGGGTGAATGTTACAATGAAGAGCCTTGGACAATTTTTAATCAAGAAATGGAATTTTTTAACTAACATTCCTGTAAAAAGACTTCCATACCATGACATTAAAAACTTTTAAACAATGTCCTATATAAACTTTCCTCCACATACCAAGCTATCCATAATTTTGATCACCTACTGGCAACCTTAAAAATAAAACAGTCATTTACTTAACCAACAAAAATGAGTCTATTCATGAATAGCAGAAGAATTATAACCTGGGACATGTAAACTATGGAGAACCATAGCCAAGACTGAAGAACAAATGAGAAGGGTTTGCTTTTATAGAGAAAAGGAGGGCACTGGGAGCAGCTATTTGGCATGAAGTTTCACTGGAGGGCGCATGAGAGTTTGGTTTGTGGTGGCTTTTAATTGGCTGAGTTGTGGCAGTTTTTCTTTGGTTGGGTTGTTACTGGGCAAGGAGAAAACTCTCCTGCTGGGTAAACTGCTTCCTACAGGGGTATGTAAAGTAAGCTGCAACAAGTGGCACCTGAGTGAGAACCCTTCCCTCATTGCATCTCAAGTCCATTTAGAATTAGGTTTCCTTAATTCATTTTCATGTTCTTTTCTTTTCTTCTCTCCGAGTTCTACTGGGAAACACTCAAAAGAGGCTTACAGGTGTCTGATACTACCCACTCAGCTAAATGCATTGATTCTTTTACATCTTTTCTTTTTCTCCATTTTCTTATTGTGGAACTGTCCTCAGAGAAAGGGCACCACTGTATTTGAGGAATTTGATATTATTATTTTCAAAGGGAGGGAATGAAAAGTACAGATCCTTGCCAAAAAGCTATGTATGTTGCTTTAAGTATGAATACAGGCAACTACAAAAACTTTACCTGTAAAGCATCATGTGGGAAAGCTGCCCTCCCCACACCAAATTTGGTGCATAGCTAATGCTATTGGGGAGTCTTTATGGGGAGCTATAATCAAGGACTCAGGCCCTTCTGGCTGGTTATACTGTTTCACATTTGCACTCCTAGCCCAGGGGCCTTCTATATAGAACTCTGTCCTTATAACTCCTTTTTGTCCCTCCCTTCACCAAAGTCTTCTCTCCCTATAGCACTTATCCACTCTGATTCCTTCCAGGTTTATACTACCTCATAAACAGTAATGTAATATAGACTATGTCATCATCACTCAGAAATAGACACACATGCATACACATAACATATGGAGTGTTAAACACAATTTAAGTGTGTGAAAATGACAGATGAGGAGACACTTCATTAGATCATACCATGCCATAAAAATCATGCCATTTCATTTGTTCTCTGAAAATATAAACTTCTCAAATAATTTTTCAACCTACAGAATCTATAACAAAATAAGTAATTGCAATCCTATTACCATAAATTTTCTACAGAGTTTAAAATCTTTGAATATATTATCTATATTGGACAATATACCAAACTACTGAAGGAAAGAACCAGCATGTGGTGACATGTGTAATTGATAAAACTATATCAGACCATTGAACCAAAAGATTCCTCAAAGATTTAGTATTTACAGTGACAATCTACCAACCTACTGAACCATTTCTACAGTGACATAGGTGGTATATTTAAATTGAAACCCACTCATCCTTACTGGCACTGTAATAGAAGCTAGAATCAGATGAGAGATCTCTTCTGTCTTGCTTGCAGCTGTTTATGCTCTGCTTTATTACTTGTTAAAAAGCCAGAAGCATCTTTGAGAACAATCTGATGTCCATCTCCTCTATAAGAAATCTAATGACTGTTGTGCCAGTCTGTTCAGATTTCTCTCCATTTGACATGCTGATAAATGATAGCTGAAAGACTGACAGAAAAACAAACTCTATATGTATATGGAAAAGAAACAAAGTGAAAAAAAAAAAGTTCTGTGCTGAGGGCAGATTGAAGAATAACATGAGCATTCAGAAGAATGCACACATTTTTCCTGACAAGCCTAGCTCCTATGAAAATCTTAAGTCTAAAATGTCTGTCCTATATTTGTTCCCAAGCTTGTAACTCATCTTTTCTTTCTATGGAAGACACTGACCTGTTATTCTCTACAAATATCTGATATTCTTTTTATTGACAGAAGATATTTTTCCTGCTTCAGTCTCAAACAAAGCTTTCTCTAAACACTAAAACCTTCAAGAAAGTTGCTCTACTGACTTAAGCAATGTATTAATTTCGATAGCTTACCTGACTTATTCCTTTGTAGCAAATGCATTATAGGGTTATTCCTACAGAATGTTTAGCAAACAGGGGTTAGGGAGAAAAGAACCAGGCTAGTTCTACCTTAAAATGTCTACTAATATGTTGCACCTTATCACTGTGCTTTCATCACCTGGAAATGTCTTGCTGTGTTAGTTATTTTTTAGAGTACTTACTACTTGATGGATGCTGTTTTTTCACTGGGATACAGCAGTGAACAAAAGAGACATAATTCCTTTCCTTACGAACATTATGGTACATATGGGACTATAGAAATTAGTTTAAAAGTTACAACTTCAGCAAGTTATCTGCAGACACTGAAGAAGCATTTAGATAATATAATAAATCCCCATTCCAGCATATGGAGTCAAGGGATCTTCTGGGAGGAAGTGAAATTTCAGTAATATATGAGATGCACATTATTTGGGGAAGAATGATCCAGGTAGAAAATCAACATGTGTTAAGATTCTCTGGTGGGAAGAAGCTTGTTAAAACTGAGAAACAGGAAGAAAAAATGTGGTTAGATCATGTGTAGGAAGTCAGGGCAGGCAGGGGCCTATAAAGCAATATGAAAGATTTTGACCTTTAGAAGAAAAGCCATGGGGAACTACTGAGAGCCTCTAAATAAAGAAATTGCATTGAAGGAGGATAATAATGAGGACAGGAGATACTGGGAGCAGCTTTTATAAGGAACATAGGAGACTTGATAAGGGCTTAGCCTGAGGTGATAGGAGTGGAAATGGAGAGAAGCAAACACATTCAAAATATATTTAGAACCACAATTTATGGGATATGATAATTGATTAGGTATGGGAACGAGAAAGAAGATACCAAAGGAAACCTGAAGGTTTCTTAGCTTGAATAATTACTGCTGCTAAAAACAACTAATTTTTGGCTGTGTAAAAGAGAAAATGGATTGTGAAATCATACTCAAGAAACAAAGACCTTATTCAGTATCAAGTTTTACTATAATTAAAGGATAAAAGCCACAAATAAAACAGGGAGAAAGAGGTTTTCTAATGCTATCCAGCCTTTTCTTCTGTGTTTAGATGAACATTGCACATATTGAATATAAGCAGTCTTCAATGAACGTATATATTTTCAACAAAAGTAAGCAATGGCTCGTAAATTCACAAATTCCAGATTTATTTACCATAAGAAGTCCTAGACAGACCAAGTTAATCACGTTGGAAGCATTCCATAATGAAAGACTCTCATGGTAGTAAATACCAATAGTGTTTTGTCAGATCCATTATTAGCTTGTTTGAAGGTCTGATCAGGTTAGTTTTCTTTCCTGGGCTTCCCACAGGAACAGTAGAGAATGGATTGCAGTCCTTCTGCCATCCCTTTCCTTCCCACAGTGCACAGAAATTTATACAAAGTATCTATTTTACTTCACAACCAATATATACCAGAAAAAATAACCACATTTTCTTTAAAAATTCGAGAGTATTTTATACTTTAAAAAGGCATTAGAAATATCATCTTTAATGAAAACAACAACTCTATACAGTAGGTAGTATTGTTTAAAGACAAGAGCACTGATATCTAAAAAAGTTACATAACTTATTAGGACAGCTCTGATTCCAATTTCTATATTCTTTTCTCTATACCATAGTGTCTCCTCAATACTTTTTATTTATTTATTTATTTATTTATTTATTTATTAAAGATTTTATTTATTTATTTGAGAGAATGAGTGAGAGAGAGAGCATGAGCGGGCAGGATTCGGATGGAGGAGCAGAGAGAGAAGGAGAAGCAGACCCTCGCAGGATCATGGCCTGAGTCCAAGGCAGACACTTCACTGACTGAGGCCCCAGGGCCCCCTCAATACTTTTTAGATGGTAACTTTAAATTTATTTATTTATTTATTTATTTATTTATTTATTAAGATTTTATTTATTCATTAGTTAGAGAGAGAGCGAGCACAGGCAGACAGAGAGGCAGGCAGAGGCAGAGGGAGAAGCAGGCTCCCTGCCAAGCAAGGAGCCCGATGTGGGACTCGATCCCAGGACGCTGGGATCATGACCTGAGCCGAAGGCAGCCACTTAACCAACTGAGCCACCCAGGTGTCCCTAGATGGTAACTTTAAACAAGAGCTAAATACAAATACAAAATTGTATATTTTCCCCAAGTTTGAGATGGATATATATGAAAGAAAAATAAATGCTTGAATGCATGATTTAATTTTATTTTAATGACCACTTCAATAATCAAGAATCTGCCATTTACTTGTGTACCAAAAGGAGTATTTTTTCATCTTAGAATAGAAACACTTACAAATTAGGAATACACTAACTGGATTATTAGAAAAAACATGTAAACAGCCAAAAGCAGGGGCCATCTTAATTTAATGTATCAAGAACTACATTAAGCAGCAACTGAGGGTACCTGGCTGGCTCAGTTGATAGAGCATGTGACTCTTGATCTCAGGGTTGTGGGTTCAAGCGACACAATGGGTGTAGAATTTACTTAAAAAAGAAAAAATAATAACTACATTAGAGTGTTTTATGTGATCAGTGTACATTGCAAAAGCACATTCAAAAAATCTATGTGCCACATATCATCTGAAATTCCCTGAGGGGGAAATTTTAAGAATAAATAATCTCTATATACCAAACTAATGTACCCCAAACCGTATGGTTTTGCAAACCTTCTGACCTAATATATTCAATTACAAACTTATAGGAACAAAAGTGATTTATGGATTATTAATAGACTTCTCTAAATCATAGAATCTGTGTAGTGTTAAGATCTGTCCCAAGATTTTGGAAGATTCATAAGATGCTTAAACCAGCCATGCAAATGCCTCCCAGAAACACCTTCAAACAACATGGGATTTCATCAATCCCCAGTATCCTTAATAATGGAAGTCTCCAGGGATCTAAATTCCTAAAGGGAAAAATACCTGTCATCATAGAAGGAAGGAAAACCATGTTTTTTTCCTACCCTATATATCTACAGACTAACCCCCTATTGTTGACTTCCTCCTACCATACTGACAGACACACAAATATATACACATCTTCCCCCCAATCATCCTTATGGCCTACTTTCACACTATATGCAAGAACCACTGGCAAAGCCAGTACTTCTGTCTATTTAGTTTACTATTTGAGGCTGTTCAACTATAATCAGGTGATATTTTTAGCAACCATCATTCTCTTTTTCTTATCATCCGGGATTCTAGATTTTCCATAAGCGTAAGCACATAAAATAGGAAGAAAATATCATTGTCTACTGACATTTTTACTCCTCATAAGTACAATTCATAGAACAAATTAAAATG
>ML103803.1:22088-41034 GCA_003697995.1 Taxidea taxus jeffersonii | reverse complement strand
GGCCGGCAGCAGCGTCAGGCCAGGCCTGCCCCCTCACCCCAACCCAACACCGCCCCCCCAGCCCTGCAGTGTTCACCAACCAGCTGCCGCACTGAACACCTCCCTGACAAACAGTGGGAGATTTAGAGAAGAGCAAGAGCGGCTTTGGGAGAATGCAGGGGCCAGAGCTCCTGGGTCCAGCAAAGAGACAAATCAGAGCTTTGGGCCTGGCATTCATTGATATCAACACTATTTTGTAAGTATAAGGCTGTGGGATGAAAATGAGAATGGGTACATTATTAAATAACGGCTGCACTGCCCTTTTCCACCTGTTTCTGAGCGATAGAGAGGAAGTGGCTCCCCGGAGGTATGTTCGGTCTGATGAAAACAGCAGCAGCTCTGAGCAGGAATTACCCAAAACAGGCTAGCGGATGACTGCCCAGTCTGACAAGGCGGCTGGGCAAGACTTGGCCTCGGGCCCCAGCGCGGCTGCTCCCTGCCCGCTGACCTTGAGCAAGCCGCGTCCCCTCTCTGGGGCTCACTTTACGACTAGATAAAGAGCCTGCAATCTGGAGGGGGGCAGGAAGACAAGCACAAATTACCTAAAATGGGCACCAAGGGAATAACGCAGCATGGAAAAGAAGGCCAGTTCAACCTCGACATGTGTTTCATTTTTTTCTGTCCTGATTTGCTGACAGCATCCATCCTAGCTAATGGGACAGGGGGTGACACCTTCCTTTCTCCACTGAACAGGGCCAGGGCTGCCAGAGGTCGAGGAAGCTCAGATGCTCTGATTTTTCTGAAGCTATGTGTGTTTAAAATTAAAAAAAGACTTTTTTGTGAATAACAGGAATACAAAAATTGTGCTATATTTAAAATGTTTATGTTAACCAGATTAATATTTTTAACATAAAAAGTGCAAGGTAATGTGATTACATTATTCAAAATGTCAATACAGACTTTATTTAAAAATTTTTTTTTTGTAGTGCACTTGCAGGAGTGTGGTCTGCTCATGAGCCATGAGCTGAAAGTTTATTATGAATGACTTCTTCTTACAGTCCTGAAGCCAGCTCATTTAGAGAAAATGCCCCAGAGACCGAGGCCACTGTGAATGTGGAGAACTTGACAGGTCAGAATTGTCACAATGCCAATTCCCCCTATGTCCACCGGTCCCCCCATAAATGGCAGCAAAAGTGCACCTCAAATCTTTTCTTAAGATTTTTATGATTTAGGGACGCCTGGGTGGCTCAGTTGGTTAAGCAGCTGCCTTCGGCTCAGGTCATGATTCCAGCGTCCTGGGATCGAGTCCCACATCAGGCTCCTTGCTCAGCAGTGAGCCTGCTTCTCCCTCTGCCTCTACCTGCCACTCTGTCTGCCTGTGCTCGCTCCTGTGCTCTCTATCTGACAAATAAATAAATAAAATCTTTAAAAAAAAAGATTTTTATGATTTATAAGTAATCTCCACAGGAAAGTGGGGCTCAACCCTCAACCCCAAGACCAAGAGTCACAATCTCCATGCACTGAGCCAGCCAGGGACCCCGTGTGCACCTCCAATCTAAGTGTCCCCTTCTGACTCTTTACGTAAAAATAACAGTAAAGAATAATAAAAACTCCCAAAGTCAATACTGCTATTCAAAAGTTAAGTCGGGGGACACCTGGGTGGCTCAGTTGGTTAAGCAGCTGCCTTCGGCTCAGGTCATGATGCCAGCGTCCTGGGATCGAGTCCCACATCGGGCTCCTTGCTCGGCAGGGAGCCTGCTTCTCCCTCTGCCTCTGCCACTCTGTCTGCCTGTGCTCACTCGCTCTCTTTCTCTCTAAAAAATAAATAAAATCTTTAAAAAAAAAAAAAAAGTTAAGTCGGGGTTGACACACACGTTTTCTTTGCTCATCTACAGAGCCAGCTCTGAGCCACACCTGGTTTCAACCGCTCACCCTCTCTGCCACCTGCAGGCTGGGGTTTTGAGACCCCTTCATTTTCGCCTGTCACCCAAAGTGACTGAGAGCTCAGGGTGGAGTGGAGAGTCACTGGCCCAGCTAAGGTGCGGTGATGGGGACAGCAGGCAGGCTGCTTGTCAGGCCAGAAGGGCTGTGATTCAGGTTTACACCCTCGCCAGGGTGTAAATAATCCCATGTTGTTGATGGTTGGTGTAACCTGGAAATCGCTGAAACAGCAGACACTCGGTGTGTCCATGCCAAGGCCCTGCTGGGCTTCTGCTAACGTAACCGCGGCCAAAATAGCTCTCCCACGGCCGTTTCCCGGAACCGCTGACACTGGAGTTTAGCAAGTACTAGAACTTCAGAATCGCATCCACCTGAGCCATACCTCCTCTGCCTGTTCTCCTCTCAAGCGACTTCCTCATGCCCCACACTGTCTCCTTCTCCTGCCCTGAAACTCCCTGACACCAGCAGGCAGCCCGGGAGTGCCCACGAAGCAGCCTAACCTTGACCCTGCCCAAAAGCACGAGGAATGCACAGAGCTTAGCATGAAAGCAAAGCAAATTCACAAAGAAAAGAATGATCCATCGTCCCATAAATGTAACTAATTTAATTTTTGTGTATTCCCTTCCAGGTCTGTGTTCACACATTTACGTCAGCGAAATCCTAGTGTCGGGTCTTCCTTATGCCACGTTTTCATTAAATAGTAAATTACGGTGCCATAATGCTCTGACTACTTGCTATGCTGTCCTGTGGGCATGCCATGATCTAGTTCACCAGTCCATATTTACTTTTCACACTGAATTTTTTTTAAAGATTTTATTTATTTATTTGACAGACAGAGATCACAAGTAGGCAGAGAGGCAGGCAGAGGCGGGGGAAGCAGGCTCCCCACTGAGCAGAGAGCCAGATGCCCTGCTCAATCCCAGGTCCCTGAGATCATGACCTGAGCTGAAGGCAGAGGCTTAACCCACTGAGCCACACAGGCGCCCCTTTACACTGAATTTTTAATGAATTCGGAATCTAGCTTCCTGGCACACAGTAAATCAGAGACAACAAAATGCCAGATTAGAGAAATGAAGAATCATGTTGGGAGCACTGGCTCAGGAACTGGCACACAGTAAATATTCACTGATGAAGAGATGGTTGGATGGATGGATGGATGGATGGATGGATGGACAGACAGACAAGTGGAGGAAAGATGAGCTAACTGCAAAATGAAGATAAAAGTTAACAGCAGTAGAGAAGTGTGCAGGGTATTAGAACCCAGGATGGTGATGAGCGCTCACAATCATTATGGTATACGGACCCTAGCAGACCTTAGAAATAACCTTTGTACAAGCGAGGATAGAGGCCCAAAGAGATGAATGAGTTGTCAGAGATCCCACTGCAAGTTGATGGCAGAACAAGGCCCTAACACCACACACACATCCTGATCTCCTAGAGTTCAAGAGGTTTAAATATGGTGGACCTCAGCCTCCACCACACCCTCTGCCTACCGGCTCCCCCTCCCCCACATACTGCTAATGAAGACGAGAGGCCCAGGCCAGAGTCACAGTAGGAACAAAGGGCACCTCCAGGAGCCAGGGACACTGGTTGCCAACTCTTGGGTGACTCCTGCTCTGGTGCCTGCGGGGACAAGCACAGATACTCTCTGGAGAGGAGCATCTCTAATTTAGGTCCTCAGGATTCCAAACTTCAGCAAACAATGAGCTCACAACCACCAAATACTGATGGAAACAAGGCCCTGCTGAACGGGAGTCATCATGAACAATGACCAAAGTGGCCCCTGCCTGGCCTTTGTCTAGAGCCACCGTCCATCTCCAGCCAGGCTCCCTCCTGCTTCGTCCCATGCCAGCTGGCCTCCACATGTCACCACAGCTTTCCAGGAGCCTTCTATGACTTCGCTGTTCCACTATTCCCTTCTATTTGTAACATAAAGTCCACGCTCCTTAGCATGGCACAAAAGGTCCTTCACAATGGAATTCCAATGTCCCTTTCCAGATTCATCTCTTCCCACCCACACTCCTCACCCAACCAACCCCCTATTATCTTATGTTGGATAACATCCCTGAATAGGTCATCTACTTCCTTGCCGTCTTGTCCTTGTACATGCTGTTCCCTCCTCTTAGAATGCCTTTCCCTATCTTCTCTAATGGCAAATCCCTAGGTAGTCCCTTTCTGATGGCAGCAGCATCAATGTCACCCCCTCTGTGAAGCTCTTCAGTCTTCCCCAAAGTTAGTCACTGCTGCCTTTAAACACTTTTTTTTAAATTTTTTTTTTAAGATTTTTTTTTACTTATTTATTAGTTAGAGAGACAGAGCGAGCACAGGCAGACAGAGGCAGAGGGAGGAGCAGGCTCCCTGCCGAGCAAGGAGCCCGATGTGGGACTCGATCCCAGGAAGCTGGGATCATGACCTGAGCCGAAGGCAGCTGCTTAACCAACTGAGCCACCCAGGCGTCCCTCACTGCTGCCTTTAAATTTGCTTTATAATATCCCTGATGGTCACAGAAGGCAGAAAGTTGGTGGTAGTAAATGCTTCAGCACTTGGCTCACTGAGGTTATTCAGGGCATAATTTATTGAGGCAATATAGAAGAAATAAATAGCTTTGGAATCAGATATGCCTAAGTTCCAATCCTGTCTCTGTCATTTCCTAGCTTTATGACCTAGGGAAGCTGCTTCATTTTTCTAAGCCTGGGCCTGAGTGGAAAATGTAAATAATAAATGTAAATAAATACAAAAAATAAATGTAAATAAATGTAAAATGAAAATAATAAATCCTACCACCTAGAACCTGGAGCCCTTTTTCCCTTTCATCCCATGGCAGACATCACGAATCAGCCACTGCACTCTTCCCACGGAGTCCAGACCAGCACTGGAATCCTCACTGTGAGCCCAATCAGTCCCTTTCAAAATTCGCAGAACTGGTGAGCACAATACCTACTTCTCACTTCAGTCTTGGAGTAAATGAAACACCACAGATAAAGTATTCACACACAGTTAAGTACAGGCCCTCAATAAATAGTACATATTACTATGTATTTCCTCAAGTCTAAGGTTAACCCACCACTGATGTAACATGCTTCAGGAAGTGAGGAGAAATATTATCATATTAAATAGATCATTTACTATAGGTAATGGTTTCATTCCCTACACTATGATACACTATGATTTCAGAGACAAATATGTAGAAAAGGCAAGTCTTCTCAACAGAGAAACCCCAGTGAGATTATGGGAAGAATGAGCCTCAGATGGCGATGCTGAGGGCTCCAGAAGGCTCTCTGATGGAGTGTGTCCCCTTTCCACTGTGCACGTGAGTGTGGGTCCCAGGAACCCCCAGGGCCCTGCGTGCCATGCTCCTGGCCTGATCCCTGCCTTGGCCTGGAGCCAGGACCTGGGACTGAGAGCTCAGCACCCAGACCCACCCCCAGAAGCAGGATGGGCCTGTCATGGCCACTGCTTTTTCATTCTTTTTTTTTTCAATTGTGGTAAAAAACACACAACATAAAATTTGCCATTTGGGCCATTTTAAGTGTACAGTTCAGGGGCATCCATGAGCACAATATTGTCTTCATCTCACCACTCTCGGGCTCTAAAGTGCTTCGTCACCCCCAAACAGAAACTCCCTACCCACTGAACAAGACTTCCCCATGTGCTCCTGCTCCCGGCACCCGGAAGCCTCCTTTCCCCTGCCTCTAGCTGTGGAGTCGACCATTCTGTACCCCAGGTCAGCAGAATCAGACAACATCTGTCCTCTCACGTCCAGTTGACGTCCCTCAGCATGTCGCCACGGCCTGGCTGTGTTTGTAACGGAGCCAGAGTTTCCTTCCCTTTCCTTCTTACAGCTGGAAAACACCCACCCCATTGTATGTGGACACCACCTTTTGTCCAACAACACGAGTTGCTTCTGCTTTCTGACTACTGTGTGAAGGATACTGCTGTGTGCACGGGTATACGAGTTTTCTGCTGTGAAAATCTGCTTCCGATTATTTGGGAAAGACGCTTAGGAGTGGATTTGCTGGGTCACAGGGTAATTCCACGTTTAGCCTTTTGAGAAACTGAACATCCTGCCTTTTACAACCCCACATGGTATTGCCAGCTAAATGGCCCTAGAAGCAATCCTACATCGAATACAGCACTTCTTGGAGGGGTAGTAAACGTCCAGAGCTCTTCCCCTACCCTGTGAAGTCAGAGGCTCCAGAGAGGAGCCATGCTTAAGAGCACGGGCTTTCAAGCCAGAAGACTCTGGCCTCTACCAGCTGTGCAGCTTTGGGCAAGCTTCTCACATTTTCTGGGCCTGTTTCCTCATGTGTAAAATGGGAATCATCGTACCCACGTTGAGGGAAGGCTGTGAGGATTAGGTTAGCTGATGCAGTCCATAAGAGCATTACTCCCCGTAGGACTGCTTAGGAAGAACGGTCCTCAAACCCCTGCTGGGACTGAGGAAAGAACGTGTAAGGGTCTGAGATGGGGGCGGCTTGAAGTTCACAAGCTTGACTAGCTTCAGGGTAAAAGCCACAAACTCTGCCAGCTCAGGAGGTGGGGGGAGGGGAAGACCTCAGAATCCAAGCTCTGTTTAAATCCAAAAAGGCCTCGAGAATTGGCCCGAAGTTACTTACAGATGAGACAAGGAGGTCACGTCTGTGAAGATGCCCTCTTGGAGGGTGGAGATGTCATTGCCATGCAGGGACCTGAGGAGAGAAGAGGCTGTTGGTGCCTCACCCAGGGACAGAGACCTGAGAACTGATGGAGGCGTGTGTCATGCTCCTCCATGGGTCTGTCATGGCCAGAGGGAAACAGCCCTCAGTTCAGAGACCTGGCCCCGCCGGCCACTGGCAAGGGATAGGGAGCCCCCACATAATCTAAGTAGACGACCCCATGCCCCAGCCCTCCTGGAGGGCTTGTTTTTGCCAGCACAAATAACTCAAAGCTCCATTTCTGTTTACACGGCCAATGGAACGCGTGCGACCCTGTGCCCTCCCTTCCTGGGCCAGCGAGCCTAAGGGGTAGGCTCCCCCTGGGTGAACAGGTTACCATGGCCAGCCATAGGCTGAGGGTAAAGAATGTCCCCGTGCCCCAGGCTCGGCTGCCGGGGTTGGGTCCCATGCATGGATCATCAAGGGGCCTTCCTAACAGGCGTGACGGTGGGCTTTGATCACAGGGCAAAAACCTCCCAGTGGGAATTCTTAGAAAAGGTTCACAAATCTCTTGCGAACATTCTCCACCTGAACCGGAAACTCGCAGGCAAATAAGGGGCCACCTTATGTTCGATAGCATTCCCCACACACACTGCTCCCTTAAACACAATGTGGGGCTGATCACAACCCCCCATTTCTCAGTTTCCCATTCGTTCTTCTGCCTCCGAGGGGCTTGAATGAGCATGGGCGGGCCTCCTATCTCGGGACACTATTGGCCCTGCTGGGACCATATACATGGAGACATGTCTGCCTACCACGTGGGTCGCAGTCCCCCCACCCTCTGTAGGCTGGATTTTCATGGAGGGATGAAGAGCGGGGAGACTTACAGCAGGCGCAGGGAGCGCAGCCCCTGGAAGGCCAGAGGAGGGATGCACTGGAGGGCATTGTAGCTGAGGATCCTGTGAGAACAGGGAGGGGATGGCGCCAACTTAGGGACCAGGCCTCTGCAGGCTGGCTACAGGGAGTGGGGTGTTGCTCAGCAGCAAAATGAGGGAGGCCTGAGCATGGGAGGGGGCACAGGCTGAGCCCCAGGCTAGCAAGTCCTGTGACCCAGCCACATGCCCCAGCCCTTTTATGCCTCCCTCAGTTCCCTTAGCTGCAGAGCAGAGACAAAAACGATGGCAACTTGGTAGGACTTTTCTGCGGGTAAGGGGAAATGGCCCAGGTGAAGCCTTCACCGCGCCATGCCCGGCTCCCTGTGAGCCTTCGGTGAGGACACTGGGCACACTCCCCTGCAGCGGCTGCCCCAGTCATGGCCGGAGTTGGTGTCCCTGTTAAGTTGTCCCCTGACCAGTCCCAGCCTCACTCCTGGAGAAGACAGGTGAAGTCCAGGCCCACCTAGTGATGTGCTATTAAGAAGCTATGATGGGGGCGCCTGGGTGGCTCAGTGGGTTAAGCCTCTGCCTTTGGCTCAGGTCATGATCTCAGGGTCCTGGGATCGAGTCCCATGTCGGGCTCTCTGTTCCGCGGGGAGCCTGCTTCCTCCTCTCTCTCTGCCTGCCTCTCTGCCTACTTGTGTTCTCTGTCTGTCAAATAAATAAATAAAATCTTAAAAAAAAAAAAAAGAAGACAGAAAAGCCATGACGGTGTTGGGAAGGGGCTGTGACACCCCCCCACCTGCTCCATCATAAAGATGGGGACTGAGGCCCTACAGGGAGAGAGAACTTCCCCAGGATGCTGTAATTAAGTCCCTAAGCTGGCTTTTTAGGTCACCTTCTCAGCTTCCTGGGTCCACACCACTCTCCCCCAAGGCTTCCAAATGAACGAAAGAGCAAGGGCAGACAGGCAGGTTGACGGTAAAGGAAACGACTCTCACAACAGCCCCACACGTCCGCCAGCGGACGGACAGATATGGAGCCATACAGTGGGAGACCACCATTCACTGACCAGGAGTGACCCCATGCAGGCACAGGGACGGTCAGAGTAACTATGCTGGCTGGAGAAGCCAAACAAGAGAGAGGACTGTGGGAGGATTCCCTTCATGTAAAACTCCAGGTGTTTCACACTCGTGCATAGGAAGTCTGGGTGGGCGGTGCTGGGGGCAGGAGTGGCGGAGGAAGGGCTGTCACCGGGTTCGAGGAGACTTCTGGGGGTGATAGAAGAGGTCACTGTATGGATGGTTCCATGGATGGGAACATAAGTCAGGCTGTAGCCACCTGTGGGCTTTCAGTACATACAACTGGGTTTTCTAAAATAATGAGAGTGAGGGGATGCCTGGGTAGCTCAATGGGTTAAGCCACTGCCTTTGGCTCGGGTCCTGATTCCAGAGTCCTGGGATCAAGTCCCGCATGGGCTCCTTGCTCGGCAGGGAGCCTGCTTCTCTCTCCGCCTCTGCCTGCCTCTCTGCCTGCTTGTGTGCTCTCTCTGTCTCTCCTCTCTGACAAATAAATAAATAAAATATTTTTAAAAATAAAATAAAATAATGAGAGTGAGGAGATGCTCCTGCCCCAGGGACAGGCTCTGCGTCCCCTTGCAGGGGCCAGAATCACTGAGAGCAGGACTGCCCAGCCCCGGCACTATGGACAACTCTTTGTTGGTGTTTAGCAGCAAAACCCTGGCCAGTGGCTCCTCCTGGCCTCCTCCAGCCGTGACCCGCACCCCCCCCAAATGTTTCCAATGTGACCAAATGTCCCCAAGGGGGCAGAATCAGCCCAGCTGATGGCAGCTTCAACACCGGCTCAGGAAGGCTCTGACAGGGGACCCGGCTGATGTTAGATCCCACGGCAAATAAGCACAGGTGGGGAAACTAGAACCAGCATTTCATGGCCTCGAGCCCACGTTCTGGTCCTTGGGGGGTCTGGCGGGGTCATGACCCTGTCCGTTTTTCTGGGTCTTGGCTCAATATAAGGTTCAAAAATGGGCACAATGAAACTTCCTTGTATGGACGTGCATATGTAGATGGCAAGACTATAAAGAAAATCAAAGAGTAATTGCCATAAAGATCAGGCGAGGCATAGACTGGAGATGGGAGGAAGGCAGAAGGATCAGGAAGGGATGGGGGACTTTTGACTTTTGGGGTGTTGTGTTCTATTTTTTTGCCTTAGGTATTCACATATGGGCCAGCTTTATGCCTATTTGTTAAATGGTATATTTATATTTTTTGCATTTTTCTGTAGGAATGCTATATTTCACTTAAATTAAAAACTTGGTTCTTTTCTTTCCGGCTGGCAGGCCCCGGCATACTCCATGGGGGTGATGTCGTGGGTGCCAGCGGGGCTCAGGGGACGTCTCAGTGGCCAGAGCGCTCATGCCCTCCCTCCGCCTCCCCGCCCCGGGACTCACAGAGTGGTGAGCTGGCTCATGTTGGTGAAGGAGGAATTGCTTAAGGAGCTGATCTTGTTGTTACTCAAGTCCCTGGAAAAAACAAAAATACATTGTTTAGAAAGAAAGAACTCTAGCCCGCTCTCAGCTATGGGCTCCCCCCCCGCCCCCGCTCTGCCCATGGCGGCCCTCCCTCCACCAGGTGGCAGCTGGGGGGGCAGGAGGGGCAGAGGGGGGACTGGGTGCACAACTAGCTACAGCGCTCTGTTCTGCTCCCCGAAACCCCACTCCATCTCCAGGGCTGCCTGTCTCCATTTCCTTACCCCCACCCCCGGGCTTCTGCCCTCTTCCTCCCTGGAAATGCTACCCCCCCACCCCCCCACCCCCCCCAGGGGTCAGGCTGCCTCTGAACGACCAGATCTAGTGGGTTCTGTGCTTTCTCCTCTTGCTAGCACTGAGCTAGCTCCTTCCTAGCCCTGCCACAATCCTTCCTAGCCCTCTCCACAATGGGGAGACAGTAAGCCCCATTTTTCAAATGAAGACAGGAGATGAAGCCCATCCAGGGTCACAGCTGACACCCCCCTTCTTGCCTCCCCATCTTTCCTTCCTCAGAGCCCGGACTTGCTTCCCACACTTCCCTCCACCTCCTGCCATGCCTCCTCAGTCTCTTGGTGAAGCTTCTTTGCCAGCCACCTCTGCCTTCAGACCCTCTCCCCGTAGTCCACTTGGGGAGCCTCAGGGCTCCACAGGGATGGATGCTCTAGGTTTCCCTCCCCACGACAGGCAACAGCGCTGCTCTCCTCTGTGGGGCCAGCAGCCCTAGCTTGTGACCTCCCTTCCAGAGACACCCGAAGTCCAGGCCACATATTGGGCTTCTTCCCCCACCCACCCAGAAACACCAGCCCCACCTCCTCTGTCTCAGCCTCCTCCTCCCCTTCTGCTCACTCTCTCCCAGCTTCTGGCTCAGGTGCTCCCTCGTCTCTGACCTGCAGCTTTGCCCTCTTTCAACGCATGTTCCATGTTCTGCATGGGTGGGCGCCACCACCCTCCTTCTAGACACAAATCTGGCTAAGTCACTTCCCTGCCAAACCCTGCAGTGGCCCCCATTTGCCTAAAAAATTGGCCCAGACACCTGCTAAGTGCTCTGGGTTCTGGCCCACCTCTCTCTCGCTGGCTCCCGCGTGCCTGGTATGGATTTGTCACCCTTCCTGAAATTCTCTTGCCCCTGTTTCCTCTGCCCACTGGTGAGCTCTGCCTCCGCCCCAGCCTCCCCTACACTGAGTCTATCACCACCTGCCACCCGCCCCCCACCCTGCCACTTTGAGCCACAGCCCTAATGTGCATTTCCCTCTGTTGGAACACTCATCAGTCCCATGACTTTGTGTGTCCCAAGTCTCTCTCTGCATGCCCCCCAGACTACCACTTTTGTGGGGAGGGCCATGACTTAGGGGCCTTCCTATCTTCTCACTTCATGCCTCTCTTGGCTCAGGAAATATTTGTAACACGAAACCATATGCCCTGCCTTCAACTTGTCTTTGTGAACATTCCTCTAGCTAATCTCATTCAAGACGGGTCCCTTGTTCTTAGGACCCACTGAGGTTCTCCCCTGAGCACTCAGCACACTGGGTAGCCCCTCCTTGTGATGGGCAAGGACTGGCCGCACATCGGTCCTTTCTCCCTCCCTCCCTTCCAGTTTCCCATCAGCCTCTTCTGCTCTGGCTCTCTCCTTCACCAGGATGACCCTCATTAACAATCATTCTCAGCCCAGAGGGAGGCTTGGGGTGATGCGCTGGGCAGAAGCGGACAGGGTCCAACCCAAGGGAGCCGGGAACATGCCATTCCCAAGCAACACCACTAGGTGGCAACACAGCTCTATGCATGGACTTTCCAGGCGGGAAGGGGCAAAATTCAAAACCTGATCAGCCCAAAGTGGGTGGCAGGGAATCCCAGGAAAGCTGGAGCCAGAGGGTTAGATACCAGGGGCCCCCTGGCCTCTGAGGCAGGCCTGGGATCCTCGAGAGGCCTGGAATACTCACACAAGCTGCAGGTACTTGAAGGTGGACAGCTGTCCCGGAACCAGTGTGAACTGATTCCCGTCCAAGTAGCTACGGGAGAGAACACAACCATTAGTGAGCGCTGGGAAGCCTCCCTGCAGCAGGGGGCTTGCCAGCTCCGCTCCCCTCCTCTCCTCCCCTACCCTATCCTCTCTTCCATGCAGGCCACACAACTGCTAATGGGAGGAGAAAACATGCACTCTCTTAAGCACGTGGGTAGGTGCCAGCCAAAGAGCTTGGCAAAAGCCCTGAGACACAAAGCCTCCCTCAACTTCCTTCCTTCCCCTGCCTCACCCTCTCAGCCTCCTCCCTGTGAGGAGCCTCCCGCCGGGGGCTCACTGCTAGGCTCCTCACCCATCCCCTCTCTGCTCCATGGTTTCCCTGGCCAGATAGGCCTGATCTGCACAGTGGTCCCTCCCAGGCCCATCTGCCAGGCCCCTTGCTGGCTAGCAGGGCCCCTCTGCTCCTGCTGGCAAAGTACGTGAGGCTGGTCCAGTGGAAGCCCCAGACACAGACAGGCCCAAACCTGAGCTCAGTGCTTTTCCACCCAAACTGGCTTCCCCTGACTCCACCAACATCACACCCATGTCCTACCCACCCAGGCTCAGGACCCTGATGGTGATTCTCTGACTCATTCAACAGTGCCCCAGGGCCGCTGACTCTCCCACCTACTGGTGGCTGCTCATTTGCTGTGTTCCAGACTCACATCTCCCCTCGACTGCACATGATCACCCATGCCTGGACTCCTGCAGCTGTCTCTGTCTGTTCCCCCACCGTGGCCTCCCTTCTGGGACCCACTATCTACACCACCTCCTAAGTTGCGGTCCTCAAAGCCAAGGCCACCGAAATCTTAACACTCCCGAAGTTTCCCCTTGTCTGTGAGGTGGTGCTTCGGATTCAAGATGCTGTGAAGGTCACCTACCTGCCCCCAGCCATTCTTGCTAAGCAGTGACCCAAGGACCAGGAGCTGAAACTCCAGCTGGGCTCCCTGCCCTGGACCCCCACCAACCACAGCCCTCAGGATGGCCTGTCCCCAACCTCCAAAGATCCAGAGAGCAGCAAAACCAGGACCTTACTCACTCTGACCCATCACTATGTCATACAAAGTGACTTCCCACCTATCTCATGTGACCCTCTCAATGGGTCAATACACTGTTGCTGACACATCCCAGTGGCCCCATTTGACAGCTGGGAAAACGAAGGCTTAGAGAAGTCGAGTGACCTTCCCAGCCTCTGCACTTCAGCAACCTCTGTCAAAGAAGGCAGGCTGTCCCACCTGTCCCATTATGCTCAGGGTTGCTATGAGGCACCAAGGAGAAAGCAGGTCACTAACAGGATGATAGAGAACTGGGCAAAGGACAGGGTGGCAGGCCACAGGACAAGGACTGCAGTGGTTGATGTGCTTGGGAGGAAAGAGCCTGCCTCATTAGTAAAGAAAGAAACACAAATGAAAACCACACGTGCTCCCTGCAGGGGAAGAAAAGCACAGCCTGGAGGGACCAATCCCAGGGTACGGACCACAGCCTCTTATTTGGGGATGTCTGTTGAAGAAGCCCAGCTCTCCATCTCTGTGTGTCGCACACACAGACATCTACACCCCCACGTAATCTCAGATACCACATCCAAATCAACAAAGATTTTAGCACCATGATGCCCAGAATTGATGGGGTAGGGCGGGGAGGTGGTGGTAGGAGGAAGGCCATTTCCACACCCGGCCAGTACAGGAGGCAAAGGCAAGGACTTTTCTGGAAGGCTATTATGCAAAAGGCAGCAAGAGTCCTAAAAATGCATCACTCTTTAACTAGTGGCTTCCCTGAAGGGATAGTCACCTTGGCACTATTTATAATAATACAATTTAGTAAAACATTGGAAACAACTCTCCAGCAAAGGGCGATTTGTTATGTAGATCATAGTAGAGTCATGGGGTGGAACAGTATACGGCCAGCAAAAATACACATCTGTGGGAGCTTTCGTCACAGAAGGGGATGCTGAGGAGGTGATGTGAAGTGGAAAACACATGTTACTTCTTATTTGAACAGCCGGCATCAGCTGAGAGTGAGAAAGCAGCCACTGTGGGTGACTCAGGCCAGCGGGTGACTACAGGGGGCGTCACCCCAAAGCTCAAAGCCTTCTTGGAACTTGTGTCTCCTGCAATGCCCTAACTCCAAGCCCTAGTCAACCACTGTCCATTCTCCATCACCTTGTCCACCCAACGCCAGGCCTGGGGCTACTCACAGTTCTGTGACGTTCTTGGGGATGCCCTTGGGCAGGGCCTGGAGGTGCTTGTTGCTACATCGGACCACCGTGTCCAGGCAGGAACATTCCTGGGGGCACTGGGGGCGGGGCAGGCAGCCCCCCTCCTCCTGGCCTGGGGAAGAAGGCCCGAAGCCACATCAGTGAGGGGACAGGCCTTCTTAGGGCCTTGTGCAGCTGGGGCCCCGCTCCACGGTGCCTGGGAAGATTTTCTCCGATAGTCTCCCAGGATCCAGGAAGTCCACTCTTAGCTGTATCCCTTCCCCACCAGGAACAAAGTCCCCCGGACCTGTTCTGAGGTTGAGATGGGTCTTGGGTCAATCTCCTGCCTCAGATCCGAGGTGGACAAAGGCACAACACAGGAGGAGGATGGCAACACACCGTTTCCTGAGCACCTATTGTGTGCCAGACACTATGCTGACCATCATCTCTTTAACAGTGCACTAAGAGGCCACTAGCTCCCCCAGAACGCATGCACCAAGGACAGAGGCTTGTCTCTTTCCTCTTCTTTGCTCCCAGAAGGAGCCCAGCCCCTGAAGCAGAGCCTGGCACACAGAGGCCCTCAAAACAGACCAGCTGAGTGAACACATGAATGGATGTGTACTTTACTGAGGTCTGGAGAGGGTCCATAACCTGCTCAGCTCAGAAGGCTGCTCAGAGGCATCGCAGGGTCCACATCCACATGCGGCTGATGCAGAACTGGCTCCTATCACACGTCCTTCATGTATTCATCCATTCATTCAGCAAATACTGCTGAGAGGCCTCTGCCTGCTTCCCTTCTGACTGGGTGTAGGACGACTAATAAGGACACCACGGCAGGAGTGGCTGAGGGCACTAGGAAGCAGGTGGGGACCATGGGGAGGCTGGCTGTGGGCAGGTCCCGTGCAATATGGATGAATTCCCTGAATCCTCAAACCAGCTCTCTGGCAGGTGTGCTATGAGCCCAATTTAGAGATGAGGAAACTGAGGGCAGAGGGGCAGGGTAATGTGCCCCAGGTCCCCCTAGCCTGGAAGCAGTGGCACAGGACAGGAATTGAAGCCAGCCACCGCCAGAGCCTGCCTGCTCAGCTACATCATTCTACCTCCCAGCAGCAACATCTTAAAACATCACATCTTTCACCTCGAGGAAGTTCTCCTATGGGGGTGAATTGAAGAGAGCTGTCTGCCGGGATGTCCTGCCAGGCAGTGTGCGGCATGAGAGCAGGACTCTGGGGACGTCTGAACACCAAGCAGCAGGGGTGATCAAATCCATCCCGACCCTCTCCAGACAACGAATTTCCTGTCGCAAATGTCCGCACAGACGGCACTGCACGACCCTAGGTGTGTCAGGTGTGTTTGCACGCGCGCGCACACACACACACACACAGAGCAAAGCTCAGGAAGGTCACACAGTGAATAGTGACAGGAGTCATTCAGGGCTGGGAAGCAGGAGCGGGGGACATATTCATGATCTTTTTACTCTTCTGGATTGTCTGTGGTTGCTTTTGAAGGAAATGATGATGCCTCCCTTTGTAATAAGAAAAATAAAAACAGGGGCCGGTTGGGGGGGCTCAATTGGTTAAATGTCTGCCTGTGGCTCAGGTCATGATCCTGGAGTCCCAGGATCAAGTCTAGGATCAAGTCCCTTGCCAGGCTCACCCAGACACGGGTGTGAGAAGTGACCGGGTTTCCCACGGGGAGGAGGGGGACCCGGGAAGGTCCCACTGCCCCTCACGGACACAGGGAAGCTGGGAGGCTGGAGCGCTGAGGCACAGCCAGGAGGCAGATCTGTCCCTGCGTGAGGCATACTTCTATTAAAAAACACACTAACAGGTGAACTGTGATTTTTTTCTGAGTGATGAAATAATAGGTAATGTTTATTTTCTTCTTTTATCCATAGTTCCCCATTTTTTAAACAATAAGCATATTATTGTTTTTAAAATCCCACGAAGCGGCTGTCAGGCAGGGGTCGGTGCAGGACGAAGAGGGGGTCTCCCTGCTCTCCCCGCCCCCCACACACACACAGCGGAGCCCTCCTTTCCGGGGCTGCCAGCCCGCCTCTCCCCTCCCGCCCAGGAGCCCACAGCTTACCCTCCTCACACCTGAAGTCCGGGAAGGCCACGTCCTGTAGGGGGATCTGCCGCAGGAAGTCTGGGTTCTGGCATCGTGGGTTCCCGGTTACAATCTTCCTCCTCCGCAGCCAGTCGCCCAGCCAAGCCAGCTGGCAGTTGCAGTTGAAAGGGTTGGCCAGAAGGTTTCTGGAAGAGGCGGCCGTGTGACCAGCAGCACACCCTGCCAGGCCCGGTTTCCCTGCAGAGCCCTCTCGGGCCTCCGTGGACAGGCCACGCGGCCACCCGGGGCTCCCTCCCAGACAGCCGGCACTTATGAAGACCTGGCACCTGGACACAGTGGGATCCCAGGGACCACGAGCGCCCGACACCTCACAGCGAGTAACAACCACCAGGAGGGCAGGTGGCTGCCAGGGAGTGGATGCTGCTGCCAGAGCCCCAGGCCCGCCCATCCCCCCTCCCGGCCGGACTTACAGCGTGGAGAGGGCCTGGAGGGTGTCGAAGGCCCCGGGCGAGATGGTGGCGATCTGGTTGTCATAGAGCGAGAGGAGGCGGACATTGCGCAGGCCCGTGAAGCTGTCGTTGTGGATGCAGCTGATGCGGTTGTTCCTCAGCATCCTGGGGGAGGGGGGCGGGAAGGGGGCAGCCCCCACTGTGCCCTGCTGCCATCCATCTGCCCGCACTGTGCCCCCCAACAGGCCCCCCACAAAGTCTCCTCTCAAGGCAGTGAGCCGAGATGGAGGACTGCAGCACCAGGACTCCCTGCACCTGTGCTCCCCTCCGGACCCTCCCGCTAGATGCTCCCCTGTCCATCCTGCCACCACTTCACTCCCTGGATGCCCAGGGCACCCCCAGGCCAACTCCACATTCACCCCCAGGGACACCTGCTTAAAACCTACACCCAGTCGTGTTCCTGTCCAGCCTGAAGCCCCAGGGGCGCCAAGACTGCCCATAGAATAATGCCTCCCCTCTTTACTGTGACCTGAGGGAGCCCGTCTGACACAGCCCTGGACAAGCATCTGCCCGCTTCCGGAGACAGCGACACACCTGCACTCGTCTGGCCTGCAGGCGTGCCATCCGGGCCTGCATCACCATGCCCTTCCCTGGCTATGGTTTCCTTCTAGAATGACTCCTTTCCTCACGTATGTCTGTGAAAGTCTCTGTTCACCCTCAAAAACCTGGCTCAATGCCCCCCACACAAACAAAACCAAGCTTGACACAGGATAGGCAACTCACAAAAGAAATTAAAATGGCTTGTGAAAGTTGATAAAAAATGTTTAAACTTACTAGTCATCAAGGACACATAAGCACATTGAGTCTTTGCCTGACAAATAGCAAAATAACTAAAAATATAGTAATAATGCTCAGGGTCATTGTGGGGGGACGGGCACTTTGACACTTGGGCTGGCAGGAGAGTGACTCGGGGCCTCCCTGGAAGTGACAGGCACCAAAGACCCTGAAAGGGCCCTTCATGTTTTCTTCCAGCCAAGCTTCTTCTAGGAATTTATCAAAAGGGAAGAATCCTGGAGGGGCACAGAATTTCATGATAAAGATCTCAATCACAACATCCCTTATAACAAAAATTAAAAGAGCCCAAATTTCCAATAATTACATAATACATTGTCCTTCAAAATAATGCTGTAAAGGAAATTTTAATGATACATACAGGTGCTCGCATTGTGTTTAAGGACAGGTCACTGAATAAAATGGATTCTAGGATTCTGTTCAGAAACAGCTACATGGAAGCATCCCGTGTGCGGTGACGGGTGCATGTGAACGCCAACATACATGGGGGTGCACGAGACCGGAAAGGGGGCTGCTCGCTACCCACGGTAACAGCGGTCATTTGTGTGTGGTGGCGGGGTTCTGGCCTTTCTCCGGTGCCTGCACTGTGGCTCCCGTGTGCTGCTCTGCCCCGGCTCTGCCCCAGCACCCCTCAGCCCTTCTCCTCCGTCCCCCTCCAAACCTCCCTCACAGGGACCCCGAGTGCTGAAGAGGCCACGACACCCTCATTCAAGGATGACCTGGCCCGGGTGGGGACCAGCGGGGCAGCCCTGTAAGCACAGCCTGGGAGAGCAGCCCCACCCGATTCACACCAGACGAAAGCAAGCGGGGAAACACAACACAAAAGGAATCCCCGTTTTGTAAAACAAGCCAACAGAAAAACACAAAAAGCCACGGGGAATCCCTTCTTGTATTCATTTCCTTTACAGGAATCCCATGGTATGTGCTCGGGAAACAGATCGCTAGCCCTACAGCCGGGCCAGGGGGATGGAAACTCAGCCAGGCGGCGCCGGGAGCTGTGCTGCCCAACATGGTAGCCGCCAGCCACATGTAGCTGTTGATGAGTAAGATGAAAGGAAATGCAGAATTTTGTGTCTTAGTGGCGCTAACCACACGTCAGGAGCTCTAGAGCTACCCGGGGCTACTAACTGGACGGTGTGGACGTGGGACACTTCTGTCAGCATAGGAAGCCCGACCAGACAGCACGGCCTACTGCACACTCGGAAGGTCTACATGGTCATCAGAAGGGCTGGCGCTGTCTGGGGGGAGAGAGGGTGCTCCCTGAGGCCATCCTGGAGGGAGGGATGACCCCAGGACCCTACTGAGTCCTGATGTCTGGTCAGCTCTGGCCAGGCTCTGGGTCACAGGATCCTAGAATTTCAGAGATGACAGGCCCTCCCTGCTCCCCCATCTGTGCTGGCTGAGTCACCTC
>ML103803.1:0-13828 GCA_003697995.1 Taxidea taxus jeffersonii | reverse complement strand
GAGATCACAAGTAGGCAGAGAGGCAGGCAGAGAGAGAGAGAGAGGAGGAAGCAGGCTCCCCGCTGAGCAGAGAGCCCATTGCAGGACTCGATCTCAGGACCCTGAGATCATGACCTGAGCTGAAGGCAGAGGCTTAACCCACTGAGCCACCCAGGCACCCCGAGAGATAGAATCTTAAGCAGGCTCCACACCCACTGCAGAGCCCGACTTGGGGCTGGATCTCATGACCTCGGATCGTGACCTGAGCCGAAATCAATCTTCAGATGTTTAAGCTGAAGGCAGAGGCTTAACCCACTGAGCCACCCATGTGCCCCATGATGACTCCGTTTTTATGATATGTTCAGAAAAAAACAAATTAGAGAGACAGAAATTAGATTATGGGTTGCCTGGGGATCAGCAGGAACTCAGGACTGACTATAAAAGGGACACAAGGGAGTTGGGGGAGGTGAAGGAACTTTCTAAAATGTGATCGGGGTGATCATGGGACAACTGGAAATCTACGAAAAATCATGGAGTTGTACACTTAGAACAGGTGGATTTTATGGTATATAAGTTATACCTCATTAAAGCTGTTTTTTTTTTTCAAAAAGCCACTTTGAAAAATCTCTTGGAACAAGGAAAACAGCAGCAAAGTCAGGAGTGGGTCCCAGGCACTCGGCCACAGATCTCAGAGAGATCAAGCAGGCTGTGGGTTGTTTAAATCCACTCAGGCCCGACCCGTGACTCAGTCAAGGTGTTTAACCCTCCAAACCTGTATTGAGAGTATCTGATTATTCCTGGGTCTGTGTTTCCTTTATTCTTCTTCCAAACTGTACTCTGGTTGTTAATACATAATAGTTGTTCATGAAAGTCCGGTTCTGCTCTCTCGCCTTAAATAACGAGGTCTATTCTGATGGAAAAAGCACAATCGAGGGCAAAGCTAACTAACTTCTCAGGGATGGTGAAGAGCTACCTGAGACCAAATCCCTGCTCTATGAGTGTCGTGTGACCTAGAATGAGTCCCATGACCTCCTGCCTCAGTTTCCTCATCAGTGAAGTCAGGACGACAGACTGTACGCCCACCGGCCACTATGAGAGTTCAGGAAGATAACATGCGGAGCGAGCCGTGGCCTGGCACTGGGTCAGGGCTCGACAATCAGTAGTGGCTGCTGTTGTTCTCAGGGTCCCACTCTCTGTCTCGCCTGCAGGAAGATTTCCTGTTCCAACGTTCTGCCCCAGCTCTGTGCCCCACTAGTAGCTGCCGGCAGTGGCCAGGATCTCAGGCCTGGCGTCTGGCAGGCAGAAGCGCTCTCTGAGATCCCGCCACCCCCTGGGGTGAGAGGCCACCCCCAGGAAGGCCATCCATGTGATGTATTCGCTCTGCTTCCACCCAAAGAGGGAGACAAACTCCTCAAATGAGACCCTCAGTCCTGGTCCCTATCCCCCAGGCTCTCCTGCGTGGGGTTCCCCAGCAACGAAATCTCTTTCGTGCATTTCCCTTGGACATCCCGCCAGCTGCATAAAACCTTCCACCTCGCCCGTGTCTCCCTGTAACTTCTGATTTCACAGATTTGGCAAGATCTCCCTATTGTACTCCATCTTCCTCTCCCTGCCATAAGTGAGTTAATTAGCAGGAGGGGGGCTGCAGGCGGGCGTGTGTGGGCTTTAACAAGTTTGTCTTCGTGGCTCACATCCTTGCTGATGCATAGGGTTCCCAGGGAGTAGGAGCTGAGCCTTTTATTTGACCTGTTTCACACCTGTGCTGCCTCCCCAATGTGGATATTATCTGATAGAGAGCACTGTCCGGCAGATAAACAATGACTATGACAAAATTCATAATAAATGCCCATTAAGCATGCATTTAAGAAGCACTTACAATGAACTCAGCTCTGTACAAATGTCCCCTTTTGTCTCCTAACAACCCTATGAAGAAAAGAGTGTCCTCATTTTATAAATGAGTGAACTGAGGCCCAGAGAAGTTGATTAACTTGACCAGGGTCACACAGCTAATAAGAGGCACAGCTAGGAGTCGAACCCAGGACTATCCAACCCAAAGTCTGTGCTCTTTCCTCTATAAGAGGTCACTCCTGGTGAGCACAGGGCAAGACAGCTGCCTGTGCCCAGAGTCTGTCCCTTCTCCCTAGGTCTTCCTCCTAGGCCTGAGGGGAGGAGGGCAAGAGGGCACTTACAGGGTCTGGATGGCCCGCAGGGAGGTGAAGGTGCCCTTGGCGAGGCTCTGGATCTTGTTGTCATACAGGGAGAGAAGTGAGAGGTTCTGCAGATCCTGGAAGGCATCGGGCCGGACACAGTTGATCTTGTTGGCATTCAAGAGCCTGTGGGCAGACCAGGGCCAGGTGGTGGGGGGGAGAGGTGCAGAATCGGCCACGTTAGCATGCCCTGGGCACCTCCCTGGCACCAAGTGCATCTGTGTCAGGGAGAAGTGCCCAGGAGCAGGCGCGGGGAGGCTGGTCCTCTGGGCATCCACTGCATACAGGAAGCCGAGAACTCCAACTGCCCTCTCTGTGCAAGGGATCATCCTGCACCCCCTGCTCCTCTCCCTTTCAAGGAGCTGCTATGAGTGCTCACACGGTTCTTGGGAAGCAGGGAGCACAATGATCAGGCCACCTCCCAAAGGCATTTTGGAGGCTCCCCTCCATCCCAGAGTCTGCTGGGTTGCCAGACATCTGAGATGGAGCATTTGGGTTCTGCACCTCTGGGATTCTGGGAGAGAACCCCTGCCTGAACTCTCCTGCTTCAGGGAGGCTGAGCTGGGGTGTCCCCCTGTAGGAGACAACCCTGTCCCCAGGCCCGCTGACCTCCTCAGGAACACAGGCTACCTCTTAGGAGCCTCTCAGCTCAGGAGTCCTGCGATCAGCTCTGAACCTGATCCCCTTCCCTCCCTGGCCTCGCAGAGCCCCAAAGTCCCTCGCAGCACCCCCAGCTCTGCTATCATCCAAGCTCCTCACCTCATTGAGTCCCAAACCCCAAAGAGGCTGGCAAGACTAGTCTGGGAGGCCAGAGGAATACCAGCCCCCTCCCTGCACACCACCCAAGGACACCCACAGATGGGTCCTTACAGGAGCTGTAGGGTGTACAGGCCTCCAAACACACCCCGGGGGAGGTCTGTGATCTTGTTCCCATACAGGACCCTGGAGACAAAAGGCAGCAGAAAGAGAGAGTAAGAGGACAGCCACCAGGTGGACATGACTTTGCAAGGGGCCCCCATGAAATGGCACCACCTCTAAACTATTCACAGGGCACAGCACAGGGGTGTGGGTCCGCTGTAACAAGTGGCCAGCAGTTGGCAGTAAAGTGTGTTAAGATAGGAGCCTCCTTTTGTAGTTTGCAAAAGGTACCCTATGGGTTGGGACAGCCATGACCCCCACTACTGCGGAGCATTCCCCCAATACCTGCTCTCTGCCTCATGCATGGAACCCACAGAAGCCTGCAAAGGGGCCCTTTGGGGGAACTTCACAGGAATAACCTGGCCCCGGATGTAAAAGGAGACATTCAAAGAGGAGACAATCCCATGGGCAGGATAATGTGCATATTTCCAGAGAATTACAAGAAAAAAACCATGAGTGCCAGACATTATACACGGAATGAGCTCTGACGTCAAGCAACAGATAACACACCAGAAAGAAAAAGATCAAAGTTTAGCTGTGCAGAGGTCTAGGCAGTGGGGGTGCAAGTGGGTTTCTTCACCTTAGTTCTCTGCGTTGAGCAGGAATTCCGTGTGTGATTAGGAAAAAAGCAAAGGTTCTACAAAGCCATGCAGGTAGGAATGGGTTCAGGCAGAGGGAGAAGTATCAACGGGGCTTAGGGACAGGGTGTACTCCGTTCCCAATATTGCAAGCAGCCCCCACAAGCCACCCCGAAAACAACTCAGCCTGTATAAAAACAGTATGTGCTTCGAGATCCTTTCTAGAGGAGGGCATGGCAGAAGCAAAGGCCCTGTGGTGGGATCCTGGCTGACCTGGAGGTGGGGGCGCAGGGACTCAGTGTGGCTTGAGTAGAAGAAACAAATGGAATAATAGCTTGGGTTTTGCCAGGGGAGCACCAGGAAGCCTCTGAGACAGGATCAGATTTGCATTTGGAAAGATCAGAGTGGAGGGGGCAGGGGCTGAAGCAGGGAGACCAGGTCAGGCTCTGCCAAGGTGGACACTGTCAATGAGGTCTATTAGCATGACATCAGCACACAAGTTCCCATATAGTGGGGAGATATCTTTGTGAGCAACAGGAACCCACTTAAATGGGTTATTGTCATGTTGAAATTTAGGAAGGGTGTCATTCACTTCTCAGATGAAGAGCCCTGCATTATGGCAGGCCACCTCCAGAATCTGATCTCCTCAGCCAATGAGAGAGACCCATCACCAGGCTGTCAGGTACAGCTGTGTAAGTTGTGCACTGCACAACTTAAGGGGTGCCATTCACAAATGGCGCCACCCACTAACTCATGCTCCACTCCAAGAGAAGAGGGTGCACACAGAGGGACTGAGCTGGCAGCCTCCTACAGGCCCCAAGGGGGAGTTCCATCCTATTTCACTTCCCAGGCCCCTAATCTATGCAAGGCATGTGTCTAGTGCTGCCAGGGATAAGCAGAAACACTCACTCCTCAGAGTAACAGAAGGCTCCTCACAATGGGGGGCTCACCCAAGTACAGGGTGCCCTGAGTGTACTCTGTATAGACAAGTGCTATGGGACCTCAGACAGTGAGGGGCTTGGTGAACCTTGGGGGTGCGAGCAAGGGCACCAGGAAAAGAGAGATGAAGTAACAGTTCCAAGATGAATGTTTGATGCTGCATGGCATTTTGCAGATTCATGGACAAACCCCCCCACCAAGTAAACCCTCTAGGGAAGGGAAATGGGGAGAAGTGGAGGAAAATGTTTTTTCTTGTCTCCCACCACAACTTGGGAGCACACCTGGGATGAAAGGCACAAGGTGTGGCGGATATCACAACTGGAGCTGGGAGCGGCAGCCCTTATCAGGGAGCTGAGTAAGGTTTAGGAGCATAGAATGCTGGGCCTCAGTGGGGAGGCAGGGCCAATATGAAGGCTAGGCCATGTCAGGTGACTGCTGCAAAGAATACTGGGAAAATCCCTTTCCTGGCTGGAGGAGCATCAGAGTTGCCAGGGGCAACAGCTCTGCCTGGATTCCCTTTACCCCTTCCCAGTTGCAGAGTGTCCACCAGTGAGGAAAGAGGAGCTGGACACAGCCTCCCCCTCCAGAGGGGCCCTGGCACAGGGGTGGGTGCACCCTGGGCCCTGGGAGACTTGGCATGGCTACTCACAGCGAGTTCAGGGAGCGGAGGCCCTGGAAGGCATCGGGTGCGATCTCTGCAATCTGGTTGTTGCTCAGGTCTCTACAAGGCGAGCAGGAGGGAAGATGGCTGAATCCCTTGGCAGCCACTGAGCCCTGCTTGACCCCTCCTCCCAGGTGCTATAGGAGGGCAGGCATTTCTTTGACATTAGAGAAATAAGAGGCCAGTTCTGCCATCCGCCTGAAAAGCCCCTGGCCACTGTTTCCCTGTGCAGGCTGAGGCTTGTGCTCTGGCTGGGCCATCCAGCCTTGGTCAGTTCTTGAGGAAACTTTACCCTGCATCCCAGCTGTGCCCTATGTCTCCTCTCACATCTGCAATTGCTTCTCGGAGTGCCCTGGCCGAGATGGGAGGATGACAGTCAGCTCTGATCATGTGCCAGACTTGGGCTCAACACCCCACGTGGGCCTCACAGTGACACTTGAGGAGGTCACGCCACTGCCCTCCACACTCACAGATGAAGCTGGAGGCAGGGTCAACCTGCCCTGTGGCCGTGGCCTGCCAGCTCTAGACCCTGCCCCCTGCCCCAGGCTGACTCCCAAGAAGCAGCAGGAGACACTCACATCCTCCGCAGCTTTCTGTATGGAGAGAAGGCTCCTGGGGGGATGGACTTGATCCCATTCAGCTCCAGTCGGCTGCAGAGCGAGAACACAGAGGAAGCCCAGGGTCCTGACTGTCGCCTCCCAGGCTCACCTGCCCAAACCAGGCCCTTTGCCCCCACTCCCATCCTCCATCTGGAGTAGATAGGTTGGCACGGGCAGAGGAAAGGAGCTACTGTATTTGAGTCCCATTACCCCATTATGTTTTTGTGGCTGAAAGGAGCCCACAAAGCAGGCTACTACTGAGAAACTGACTCCAGCAGGCTCACCCCACGGGGCTGGACAAATGGACCACAGAGGGACACCCCCTCCCAACTCTCTAGAGCTGCCCAGTTTGGGTGGAGGGCTCAGGCCAGCCGAGGCCAGCTGTCTCTTCTCCATGTGTACAGAGGGGCCTCAGGCAAGCTGTTCACTGGGCCACCAGAGCCCAGACCGGCCTGAGGGCCCACGTCCCAGCACCCACCCTGGCCCATACTCACATTTCTGTCATGGTCTCAGGCAAGTTGGCGGGGATGGCGGTGAGGCCCTTGCCGCGACAGTCCACAATGCCATTGCCGCAGGTGCACATGGCTGGGCAGGAACCCGAGGAGAGGGTGCAGGAAAGTGATCGGCCTGCCTCCCCTTGGCCTGAGGGAACAGTGGGCGGTGACCTGGGGGCATCCCATGCCTGCACCTCCACCCCCAGACATGGTGTCACAGGTGGGGACAGGGCAGACGGTGTTTCTCTGGATGCTGATAAACCGGAGGAGATCACTGGGAACGACCAAGCAACCCTGCGGGCGCCCCACACACAGCTTGTGCTTGCTGAATGTTTGCCGACCTGGAACCTGAACCTAACTGTGCTGCCTGAGAGTGTGATTCACACACGAGGAAATCCTGGCCCACGCTCCGAAGCTCCGGGTTCTAGTCCGTGTCGCCCAACACTCTGGAGCCTCAGTCTCCTCACTGGTGACCAGAGAATGACAAGGACCCCGTTTATCATTCTGGGCCACATGCTGTGGGAAGGGTTGTATACACAGTACCTCATTTAACCCATCGTGGCCATTTTACAGGTAAGAAAAGCGAGTCCTTGGTATTAATTAATTTGCGGAAGATCACCTAACACTGATAGGTAACAAAACCAGGATAAAGCACAGTGGCTGATATAAGTTTTTTAAATTAAAGTATAACACACTCATCACCATCTTCAGTGTACAATGGCTAAAGTTCTCACAAGTGTACCCACCGAACCATCTCCAGACACAGAACATTTCTATCCCCCAAGAGGGCTCCCTCACGCCCCTACTCCAAGGCAGCCGCTATTCTGAGACCTGCCACCAAAGATCTGGCCTGCTGATCTATGGACTTCACATAAATGAAATCGGACAGCAGGTCCTCTTGTATCTGGCTTCTTCCACTCAGTGCAAAAGCTCTGACATTGGCCTACATTGTTGTGTGTGACAGACCATAATTAGTTTATCCAGTCCCTTGCTGGTGGACATTTGGGTTGTCGCCAGCTCTGGGCTATTATGAAAAAAGGCTGTCTTGAGTATTCTCAGACGTGTTTTTTGCGATGGGAGGTGATGGAAGGGGACAGGCGGTGATGGGCGAGGACAGGAGATGTGGGCAGTCCAGGGGTGGTGGGTAAGGACAGGAGGCGATGAGCAGAAAGTGACAGGCCAAGAGAGGAGGTCATGGGTGGACCAGATGTTAGTGCAAGGTGACAGGGGGTCAGGGGAGGGAGCAAGACATGGGAGGTGGGGCAGGGAGCAGAAGGCAGGTGTTGGCCAGTGGAAAGCCCCAGCAGGGCTGGCACCCACCTGAGCAGCTGAACTCACTCTTCTGGACCTCAGCCACGTTGAGGCCACGCAGGCTGGCTGGCCCTGAGCACTGCGTGAAGAGCCCAATGGTTGGTCGCTGCCTCAGCCACTGCGAGAGCCAGGCCAGGTGGCAGTCACAGAACAGGTGATTGGAGTGCAGGCGGCTGTGGGGGGAGAGGGCAGCTCACAACCCACCTTAGCCCCACAGCCCCCAGGCCCACAGTGGGAACCCCCTGCCAGGGAGTGGGGTGCTGCACGTAGCCCCTGCTGCCCGCTCAGGCTCACTAGGGTCACCGGCAGCAGCAGGACACTTCTGGTGTCCTCCCCGTCCCTCCCAGCTCGCTTGGGGAAGCCACTGGCCTGAGTGTGACCAGACATGATTCATCTCCCTGAGCTCACACAGACCCGCTGCCCGAAAGCACACGAGTCATTTTTAAACACAAAAACAAGTCACTTGTTTTCAGAGGAAAAATCAAATAGAAATGACATTCAACATCCTTCCATTTTAGGTCACTTCCCTCCCGCTTGGACTCCAACACCCCCCAGCCTGAGTGGATGACCACTGAGAATTCGAAGAAGAAGAAGGAGCTCTCTCTTCCGCCCATGGAAGCCTTCACCCCCTTCCCGGCCACCCCCGGCCCCCACTCGGCCGCCCAGGGGCTGACTCACAAGGTCCGCAGCTTGGGCATGTGGTTGAAGCTGGACACGGGGATGGTGGTGATGTTGTTGTTGTTCAGGGTCCTGGTCGGAGGAAACCAGAGTCACTGGGCGTCTGGGCGGTAGGCAGTGATACAGGAAGGAAGGTTTGGGCTTCTCTCTGACCAGCTCTCAGGCTTTCACACCCAGATCCATGGTCCACCTTCCAGGGGAGCCAGCACCAGGCTGGATCCTGGGGAGTATGCCCCCGGGAAGAGCCGGAGACACAGAGCTACCCTCTGAGGAAGGCCTGAGCTGGGACGGTGGTGATAAGTCAGCTGGGACAGGGAGGAAGAGCAAGAGGAGGGAGAGGCTGCCCGCCCGCTGCAGCTGGTTGGGAGGCGAGTGCGGGCTTTCACAGACGCAGGTAGGGAGGCCTTCCTGCCTCTTGTGTCAGAAAGTCCTGGAGGACACAGACACTGCTCTGGGCTTGGTCATGAGCAGTGTAAGCCTTGATCTTACACTACAGGCATGACCCCATGAGCAGGTGTCCCCACCACCCTGGGTGGAGAGTCCAGGAGAGAAGGGAGTGTGGCCTCTGCTGTGGGCCTAGCACAGCATAGGGGGGACTCCCACCCCTTGGACTGCTCCCCAGGCTGGCTGGCCAGCCCCAGCTCCCGAGTTCCCAGGCTCTTCAGCCCCTGCCGCTCGCTCTTCCCTTGTTTCACTTACAGCACCTCCAGCCCCCGCAGGGCCCGGAAGGCCCCTTCCTCGATGCAGCTGATCTGGTTCTTGTCCAGCTGTCTGTGAAGCAAAAGAAAGTTGTGCAGGAAGCCATGCTGCCTAGGGCAGGGGCATCCCAACGTTTTGATCAAGCACTCCGCTAGTTTAAAACAAAGAGGTCTGGCCCCCGTCCTTTGTTCAGGATATAGGTGTAGATCTAAATAACAAATACTAACAAAAGCTTATATTCTTTCCCATTTTGTTAAAACAATAAATATAGGGGCGCCTGGGTGTCATGATCCCAGGGTCCCGGGATCGAGCCCTGCATGGGGCTCCCTGCTCAGCGGGGAGCCTGCTTCTCCCACTCCCACTCCCCCTGCTTGTGCTTGTGTTCCCTTTCTCGCTGTCTCTGTCAAATAAATAAATAAAATATTTTTTAAAAATAAAAAATAAATATAAAAACAGGTTATATCCTACTCCTCCACCTAACTTTGGATATCCTCCAGGCAGGCGCCTGCCCCCTGGCCCACTTCGGAGACCACCGCAAGGTACTGGCTGCTGGAAGAGGAGACAACGTCTCCCAAGGGCAGCAGTAGCCAAGCTCGCTGAGACTGACCAGCCGTGGCCACCTGGAATACCGCTTTTGGAATAAACTGAAGCTGTGATTGGGGTCCCTGGGAAAGAAGGCAGTGCCCGATTGTCTACTATAGACGTGGGGTCAGGGAGTGACAAGCATGCTGGGCATTTGCCATTCCTGGCGAAGTCAGAGCTCGGGGAGGTGATAAGCCTACACCGGGATAAACGTGAGTAGTAGGAAGAAACCATTACATTTAAATAGCACTTGAACAAGCCTGGGAGGTAAATATGATCATCCCATTTTACAGAGAGATATACTGAAGCTCAGTGAAGTTAACTGACTTGCGGCCACTTCCACAGTGTGTACCTGGAAGAGAAGGTCACACCCGGCTCTCTCTCAGTCTACTGAAGGGCAAGAGCATGCAGACTGTGCCACTCAACTGGACCATGAACTTCACCTAAACACCAGTCCCCAAAGGCTGTTTCCTTCGACCCCAGACTGTTCCAGAAGACCATGCTGGCACCAGCTGTCTCAGGGCCCCTACCAGCTCCTGAGCTGCCTGGACCACAGGGCTTGGGGAGATGCACGGGGATACTGCGGGAATACTGTAGCCCTCCAGCCCCTACACCCTTCTCCCTCCCAGGCCTGGACTCACAAATTTTTGAGGTCTGTAGCTCCACGAAAAGCTTTTCTGGGGATGGCCTGGATTGTGTTCTCACTCAGGTCCCTGAGAGGATAAAGCCAGAGGGAGAAAAACACCGATCAGAAGAGATTTCTCCGGAGTGTCCCGATGAGTCAGGGAGGCTGGGGTGACCCGATGGTGCTCCAGCATCCGGAAGAGTGCTGGGCACCCAAAGTCCTGCTCGGGGAACATCTGCTGACTGAAGGAAGGAAGGAAGGAAGGAAGGAATGATGGAGCTGGAGAGAGGTGCCCAGCGCTGGAGGGAGGTTTACCCCCAACCACCTCCCCCCTCTGCGCAGAGGTATTTGCAGCTGGAGGGACGAGCCTGGGGCAGCTGTGACTGACCCCTCCAGACCCCAACCCTGTCCACAGACCCCCCCAGAGGTCAGCTCAGCTCCCAAGGCATCATCTGGCGCTGGGAAGGAACAAGCAAAGGAGGGGATCCTTGATGAGCTCACAGCTACCTGACACCTGCAGTAGCCCACCCATGACTCACTCTCTGTTTTACTGATAAGGAACGAGGGCTCGGGAGGAAGGCACTGCTGGAAACCCGGCCAGTATGTGGCAGGATCAGGTCATGAAGTCCAGCCTGGGTCTGACTCTGGATCCCGTGCTCTCAGGCCTGCCGTCAGTCGAACCACCTCCGAGAATCTGAGCCCACGCTGGAGTCGGCCCCATGCAGCCTCTTCCTCATGCTGGTTGGCGGGGGGGTCACGGGGCTGCCTCCCTGCCCCACAGCCCAGATGGCAGGGGTCACTGAGGACATTAGTCTCTGCATTATCAATACCCTGACGGGAGGGAGGAGGAGCTGCAGGGACTGAAAACTCCTGGCCCCTGCAAGCCCAGAGCAGCTTCTGGACATATCCTCTGGCCCTGCAGGAAGACAGGGCCTTGGGCACCTGCCCACCAGCCTCCCTTCCCCTCTCAGCATCTTTCCTACAGACTTTCACAAAGGCCCTTTTTCAGGGCAGCTTTTGCTTGCCACAGTGGTGGGCTCAGCTGCCACCATGTTCCAAGCATGTCCCCCAGGCCAGCACTGCTTAGCATGTCACATATGGGAACTCACTTGACCTTGGTACTAATCGTGGAGCAAACACTTTCCCCTTTTCCGTGGAGCAAATACTCTTACTTTCCCCTTTTCCGAAGGAAAAAAGGGAGGCGCAGAGAAATTCAAGGGAACACAGCTGGTGAGTGGTGGCTCCAGAACCCGAACCCAGGCAGTGAAGGTCCCAGAGCTAACCCTTTGCACAGCTGCCCCAGGAGCAGCAACTAGAAGTCGGGGGATGAACGCCCTCCCCTATTCTGCAGAGGAGGGCACTGAGTTCCAAGAAGTGAGGCAATCTGCCCAAGGTTAAAGCGGGATGGGGACCCAGGTGGTTTATAGGAGAGCCAACCTCGAATGTGCCCTCAGGGTCCTTGAGCTGGACAGCTGGGGGCTGACTGCCCTGATGTGGGACCCAATGCTGGGCAATTCCATAGACCCCAGCCCCAACTGGGCTAGACCTACAGGGCTTTGACCATGACCTTCCTTTCAGCCATTCACCCCACAGGCCTTAGGTTTCCCTGCCAGCCCCAAGAACACGGCCCACAGGGACCCCCAGCACACAGTCCCTGGGCTGTAAGGGCACCACCCCTCCATCCGGGTCTTCCTACTGAGAGACTGAAACAGAAGCACGAAGTAGCAAAGTGCACAGGCCCTGAGCTCAGAAAGGCCATTCTGATCCCGGCCCCCCAGCCTCCTGGCTGTGCATCTGAAGGTTGGGCCCCTTTCCCTCCTGAGCCACAGCATCCTCATGAGCCAAGTGCAGACAGGAGCCTGGCAAAGACAGTCCCCCAGGTCCCCCCAACCCTGTCCCTCCAGGATAGCCTGTGATCTCTCTCCCCTGCAAACCCCAGCCTCTCCCCTCCCCCAAGCCCCTAAGTTGCCCCAGGCACCTGTGGTCTGAAGCCTTTCTCTCCCTCTTGGAAGGAAAGCATCTCAAGCCTGTGACACAGACACTTCTCTCCTCCAAAACAGTATCATTTTCCATTACAGCTCGGGCCCTGCTTCACTACAGCTGGCTGTCTCTGTCCCTTAATGCAACAGTCACTTCACATTGGACTCCCACCTCCGGCCAGGTGGCAGTGGGTTTCGGGAGACGCTGGTGCCCACCTTCCTCTCCTTCCCCCACCCACAGGCGGCTCTTCCTGCTCTTCCCAAGGGGCTTTGATCTCAGCCATCTGGGGGCATCTCAGGCACCTCTGTTTAGTCTGTCCCTGTTCCCGGAGACACTCTCCACATTCTGTCAGTAGGCTGCTCCCAGAACTGCCCCCAGCGCCCCCACCCCACACTACCTGCCTCTCTGCCCCCAGCGCCCCCAGCACCCCAGCCAGCACAGCCACTTCCCCCTTTCTCCACAATTCCCAGCAGCCCCTCGGTCTTGAGAGGACAGGAGAGCTCTTGAGCCATTCCTTATCTGTTAATCCTGTTGTCACCTCTTCCTTGCCTGGAGACAGCATCTTGGTGGCTCTGTCCCCTGCCCAGTTTCCGTCATGCAGGTAATCCCTCCCGGGAAGGTACACCCTGTACTGGCCTGGGCCTACTGTCCCCCCTGGTCCATGACCTTGATCTCTCCCTCTTCTTAAGTAGACTCTCGCACTAGGCATGGCGTGGAGGTCTGATGCATAAACTTCTGACTTGGGAGCAAGGGCTGTACGGGCCACACAGGGAAATGAGAGATCCCTAGCTCACAGGGGCACACGGTCACACGGGTTCCCTCCTCACGCTCTCTGGGAGAAGCTAGCCGCTGTGTTAAGGACACTCAAGCAGCTCTCTGGAGAAACCCACATGGAGAGAACCAGCAGCCTCCTGCCAACGGCCAGCACCGGCTTCCAGCAATGTCCATCAGTCATCAAGGAAACAGAGTCCCCAGCCCCAGTCAAGCTTCTGGACTCTGTACTGATGCGGCCCCCAGAATTCAGACCCTGAAATCCTAATGCCCAGTGTGACAGTGTTGGGAAGCGGGGCCTTGGGGAGTGCTTAGGTCCTGGGGTGGAGCCCCCATGAACGGGATGAATGGCCTCCCCGGAGAGGTCTGAGACAGGAGGACACGGCGATGAGCCATGAAGGAGGACCTCCCCAATGCCAGTCTGCAGGCACCGCGACCCTGGACTTCCCAACCTCCACAACGGTGAGGAACAAATAGTGTCTGTTTATAAACTACTCAGTTTATGGTATTTCTGTTACAGTAACCGGAACTGACTAAGATAGAGCCCCAGCCAACGTCCTTGTCCAAGACCTCCCAGCCACCTACAGAAACTGTGAGACTATACATGTTTGTTGTTCTTTTCAGCCACTGTGTTTCAAAGTTCAACAGTCAATGACTAACACAAGGGTGCTTTGGGGGGATGGTCCAAGAGAGAGAGGCCTGGAAGCTGTGCTGGAGAGCCTGCTCTGACTGTGAGGGGACGACGGCTCCTGAGAACCTCTGAGGAAGTCAGGGTCACACTCAGACTTTATGTGAATGAGCCGAAGT
>RCUC01139061.1:0-40483 GCA_003697995.1 Taxidea taxus jeffersonii | reverse complement strand
GGCGCCTCCTCCTACTTCCCTGACATCTTGTCTCTCTCCTTTGCTAATTCTTAATAACTGTGAAGTTGTTGATTAGACATTTTTTCCAGTTGTTAAATTCTAAACCTAATTCATGTTTAACACTTGATGAGCTCTTTTTTCTTCTGTGCTTGGTACACAGTCTATTTGTGCCAAAACAATAGATGACCCATTGTCTCCCTCGGAACTCTTCACTCTAATTTGGCTAAAATTTAAAGGTGTAAAGATGAAAAGCCTGGTGGAGATTAACATTATTTCTCTCAAATTATTTCCTCTCTGCAGACCCCCACTGGTAAAACCATTGAATAGAGTCACAGTATTAAACTGGTTGCAGCTTTTCTTCTTCTCGGATTATATACACGCAAAAAAAAAAAAAAAAAAAAAGAAGTGTCCTTAACACATAGTATGCTCTCTGCCAACACACAAAAAAAGGGATTAGATAGCTTTCATACTTTCATATGGAAACATGTTTCAACATAAACAAAGCCCTGACAACTGCCCTTGTGATTGATCAAGGGTGGAATTCAGCTATTCTTTAAAATAAGAAAAAAACATTTAAAAAAATCAGAATTAGGAAAGGTTTCCAATTTATTACATAATTATCATTTGTATTCTTCTATTTGACGGTACCACATTAAATCAATTACTGAATTTCTTTTCATGATATATTCCATGCTGTATCTGTTTCAGGAAAATGACACTGATATACTCACCTTCCTTGAGAATGAAGCTTCTGTTACTTTCCTTTAAGGGTGTCTTGAGCTTTTACTTCTTTGTGTTTTAAGATGTCTTTAGTTTTTGTCATTTTACTTTATCAAAACATTATGTTATCATTCATACTGAAAGACAGGATATTATGAAGATAAAAATCTACCAAGAACTATCTACCAATCGTTTTGATACAGAAGATTTAAAGAAGATTTAGAACACAAAATAAACAAACCTTCCTAAGGACATATCAATACATCAAAACACATGAACAGCTTACATTCGTAGGAAATTAAAAACACTTTCAGTTGAACTGAGAAAAAATTAACTTTGGACCATAATAAAGATTTCATATCCTAGCTATTATCACAGAAGGTAATAATAGTTGATAACCATTTTTAAGAATAAAAGTAGATTCTGTAAATAAAGGACCAAAAATATAACAAGTAAACAAATAAACTCAGGACAGATTATCCACCCAGTATCCACCCCTGAAGTTTTCACCTTACAACTGATATGATACTTCACTGACAAAGTTTAAACACAGTAATATTAAAAAAATTATATAAGTACTTCATAGAGAAAGTCGCTAAGAAAAAAATTCAGCATTAAGTTTTAAGGATGAATTCTGGAAGTTTCCTGAGAGCAAGACATATTTCTTTATAAAAAATATACAGAAAGAAAACAAAAGTAGATGATAAAGATGAACTAATACTAATAAAAGATTTTTTTTAAATCCCTATCAGGTAAAGTCTTATTTTGAAGAGCTACCACAATACTTTAAGATAGAGACATTATCAAATATTCTGTACGTGATTTTCATTCATTATAGTGTGCTAAATCAGTATTCCAGTAGTGTGTATATATATATATATAAAATTTATAAAAGGCTTCCCTAGTACCCAAATCACAACAAATGAATTGCTAAAACGTATCTGACTTTCAACATGTCATAACCCTAGTATTTATTTCCATTTTCTCTCTAAGGCAGGGAGCTGGCTCATAACCCATGTTTTTCACAACCACGAGTTCTTCTTTATCCCTAAATAACCAAATCCTCAAGAGAGCAGCAGACAGCGGGAGAAGACAATTTATTTAGAGAACTATTATGTGAGGAAGAAAACAAGTTGCCATTTCCAATTTGGAACATAATTAGGGAGACAATAGCCTCCTGACTGATGCTCTTTGTTCCCCTTGTATATTTATGTAGGACAGTAATTGGAGTGTATTTTCCTGTTTCATTTCATATCATCTAGAAAGGTTTTTTCCATGCTCCATGACTTTCTAGTTAGTTTCAGAAGAAAACATCTTGCAGCTACTGCCCTGTGCCATGTACCTTCTGGACATTGTCAGCTGCCCAAAACTTTTTTTTTTTTAATTTTTATTTATTTATTTTTTAAAATTCTAACAAATAGCAGAGTTAACAGGATTGTTAGAAGGAAAAGTTGATGACAGGACTTGGGTGATTAAAGGCTTTCTACCTATTACTAGAGAACACTGGGAAAATCAGCCATTATTTTCTTGAAAACTTGACATATATATTGCAAAATTCAACTGATGCAAATATGTATATATACCAAATATATCAAAGGATTTGGTCAATAATAATATCAAGTGAAAGCAAGGATTAGGAACGATTACATTTCCAAGGAGATCTTTTCAAGAGTAGAGCAGGGCAGCTACTTCCTTTCCCTGTATAAACAGAGAAAAATATGTCTTCCTCATTGCTACATACAGACTGTCTAGCTATTCATATGGGAGAAATCCCCATCGACTCTCATCATGTTACCCTAGTGATAAGCTTTGGGCAAGGGGGACAGACATATTTATTATTTACTGTGAAGTAATTACTAAGAAATCTATGACCCAAACCATCTCATATGCATATTCAGCATGAAAATTTGAAAGGTAAATATTAAAAACCCACCTTATATCTTGAATAACCACTATGGTTTGAATACATTGATCAAACCTCACAATAATTTATGGGGTAGCTATTATTATCCTCAATTTTTATAAGATAAAATTAGTATTCAAAACTTACATATTTAAGCCAAATAACACAGCTATCAAGAACTAAGACTGACCCTTTTGGGTGTCTTCTGATTTATTTCATTGCAATATATTTCTCCCAGGTAAGTCATTGCATTAATCTGACCTATACACCCTCATTTTGAAGGATCAAGAATCCTTTTCATTCTCTGAAATGGTGTCAGTTTTTAAAGATATAGTTTATTTTGAAAGGTGAATAAGATATCTGCAAGCACCTGGAACTGGGTTGGGCATATGCTGACCAATGGGCCAGTTCAGACCATCTTTGTAAGCCTCAGGAAAGAAAATGGGCACTCCCAAAGACTATGTAGATAAATCATCACCACAGTGATTTACTAACCCTCCATGCCTCCATAATCCCAATGGTAATGACATTTTATGAAAAGTTATATGCCATATAATAAACCTTAATGTAATCAGAAACACATTGAACCTGCTCAATATCCTTCTATTTTCTAGGATGCAATAAATGTGTTGCTTTCCAAATACTCGACAACTTTTGAAACTTAAAACTTGATACTGTATTTCTTTTCAGATTTAATAGTGGATATATTATTCAGAATGAGATTTGTTAGTCTGCAGTAATGAAAACCCCTAAGTATCAGTTGGTTAACACAGTAAAAGTTTCTGTGTTTCTTCCACACATTTTTCATTGTGCAAGTTTAAGGTGTATAAAATGTCAATTTGATATATTTATATATTGCAATATGACTGCCATTATAACATTAGCCAGCACCTGTATCATGTCACATAATTATTTTTGTGGTGAGACTAATTAAGATCTAATCTGTTAGGAAAGTTGATACTTATAATATTGTGGTCTCTAATTATTATCCTGGCTTTTCCCCACACATTTTTTTTAAAAGATTCATTCATCCATCTTAGAAAGAATGAGTGGGAAGGGAAGAGGAAGACAGAACCCAAAGCAGACTCCACGCCAAATGTGAAGTCCAACATGGGGCTCGATCCCATGACCCTGAGAGCACAACCCCAGCTGAAACCAAGAGTCAGATGTTTAACCAAATGCATCACACAAGTGTCCCTTTCCCATGCATTTTTTGCCCATTAAAGCCTAAGTAAGTAGAGGTTCTGTTACTCATCATCCTCATGAAAGAGCTGGTATTTGTATTACTGCCAATAATTGTGGGAGAGAGAGACAGCATGGCAAATCTTGCATAACCTTTAGACCTTATGTCATTTCTGCTCATGTTTCATCGTTCAAAACAAGTCACATGACCAGCAGGCGCATGCGCGCTCTCTCTCTTTCCTTCTCTCTCTCTCTCTCTCTCTCTCTCTATATATATATATATATACACACATATATAAAAGCATGGGCAAAAAGCAATCTTACTACTTGTTCAGGTGGACCAGAAACATTTGATAAGAAGCTCTAATGACTAAAAAGCCTGCTTTATGGTTACAGAATAAATGGTTCACTCTCCTTCTTGCATGCACATACATTAACCAACCCCAAAGGAAATAACCCATGTGATCACAGTTTCAAACTCTAAGTTCAGAATCTCTGGATAATGGTTGATGTCTCTTCATCAGATCCACTTATGGACCCTTTCAATCAAGTAAACAGACAAGTCTACCACTCTAATTTCTAACATATTCTGTATTCATTCTTCTAACCTTGTTATTTGGTCTTTAAGCTACAGGATATAAAAAAGGGATTAGAGGGGAACCTGGGTGGTTCAGTCAGTTAGGCATCTGACTTTTGTTTTCTGCTCAGGTCAAGACCTCGGGGTTGTGATATCAAGCCACACACAGGACTCCCCACTGGGCATGAAACCTAGTTGAGATTCTCTTTCTTTTTCTCCCTCTGCTCTTCCCTGACCTCCCTGCTTGTGAGTGTGGTCTAAATATAAGATAAAATAAAATAAAATAAAATAATAAAATAGGGATTTGACTTGGCTTTGAAGTCAATATCACCAAGAGATGGGGGTACTATACACATAGGACTTTGTATCCTTCCTTATTCTAGAGAAATTGATCATGGCTTCAGTCATATGAGGGCTACACATATGTATGTAATATTAAAATCATGGTTTGGTGGTTGTGGTGAGGGTGGGAGTCATAAGTTTAAATACAGGTAAAAGAATATCATAGGATGATGGATGACTGAACTGTGCTGGATTAACTGTTGTCAACATCACTGCCATTACCTTCAGTACCCTTTTCAACATTGCAGAAGAGATGAGTAACCCATTCCCCGGAATCCTTTTTCCTACATGATTTCCTGTAGGGTTAGATTCTGCCATTGGCCGTCACTTATGTGAGCTTTGGGAAATGAAAGGGATGAACTATTATTCACCAGCAGCAGATCATGTTTGACATATGCACAGATATCAGATGTGAAGTCTGTAGGAACTTCAGGGTGATCTTCTGCAAAGTATCCACTTAAGTGTTTCAAACAGCTGTGAGAACTGATGAGTCTTCTTAGGAATCATTCACTTCAGTGCATCTGGCTAAGCTAGACACCTGGACACACCGGAGTTCTGTAGAAGCTCCAGTAGAAGCTCTGAGATCCACCATTCCATTCTGTAAGCTGAGTGAGTTCCTGCCTTTCCTTCCCTGGTGTCCCATAATTATGGATGCCTCTCATTCTGTTATCAAAGACACATGGACTGGCTTCTGTTTTCTTAAACACTGATGCTCCAAGTAATACTGAGTATCATGGGAAAGACATCTGACAACTACAGATTATATTCAGTTACTTTTTAATAAGTAGATTTTTTAAAACTTTATATTTGAATTATATAAAAACATTTGCAAGTACTACAGTGACAATGAAAATGCAGACATGTATTTTTGTTCATGTTATTACTAATTTTCCAAGTTTCAGTTACCAATGGTATTACATTGTCAGAAAAAATATATTTTTTTAAGAAATAAATCTAAAATTTCTCATTGAATCTCTAACTACAATCTAATAAAAAGGGAAATATAGATTTTTTTGCTTTTAATTTAAATTCATTTGAAATTTGAACAGAAGTAACATATGCTTTGATAATAATTACTTGGATATTGATTTTTTTTTGTTTCAAACCAAAATAAAATCTGCAAAGGATGGCAAAAAAACCCTCCATTTATAAGCATAAGGAATCATAGATGAGAGGCACGCAGAGTTTCAAATTATCCACCATCTTTCACAAATGACATGTCTGAAAATCTAACAAGTAGATCTCACCTCTAACAGACTATCACGTCCCTATTTAGTTTCTTATTTGTCTCTGTCAGGCTGATCCATGGGTTTAGTCCCCAAGTCATCAGATGAGACTTGGCATTGATCACTGTAATTTATGATGCTTTGAAAGATCGCACCTGATTAATGGCACAGCCATACTTTATGTATTTTCATAGCCATACTTATTCACAGTCGGTGCTGGTAGCATGTTGAAATTGTGGGAGGACTTTTAGATAAACTGGAGATTGGCATAAATCCTGGGGTCTCTATCCCTTTATGATTAAAAAGCTGCCACATTCCTTCAAGGAGTACTAACAATTTGAAGCACATTTTGTCCAATTAAAGGCTTCATTTTAGCCTAACCCTGCAACCTAAAAGTTAACACTTAAGACATTTTAAAATCATTAGACCCCTAAAAATTTTTAAATTCTTGGCACTCTTTCAAGGCTTTTACCCACCAGTCTGACACTTTGTCCTTTCTCTTCCTATCCAAGCTCTCTATTAATAGATTTGGCATCCCTGAGCCTCAATTTCCTTATGTACAAAACAGAGGTAAATAACATGTGCATCTTCAAGAGGGTTATTTTGAGTGTAAATGAGGTACTCATGTAAGTCCTCCAGTGCTAGGCATCTAATAGGTATCAACAAATGTTATCTCTTGATTTCCTCAATCAAATAGTACTGAATCAAACAGTATCCAGTAACATAAACATCAAATGAAGATTAAAATAAATAACATAATAGTGATCAAAAGTTATAAAACTATTTTCCAACCTTCCCCATGTCAATTTCAGATTTTGGTTGGGGGGGTTCAATTTAAAAACCCATATTATTTCATGGATTTCTTATTGCATCAGTAACTCTAGAGTTAAGTGATAACATGCACAACTCTCCTAGGTGGTCCTTTTCCCCCCACAACTTGACTTTGGACTAAACTTTGTTCAGTCTCATAACATCTAAGGAGATCACAATCCAGGGTGGTATGGCTCTAGGCAAATGAATACAAAAACAAAACATCTAATGAGAAACAAAGTTAAAATCAATTAAGTAAATCTGAGCAAAATTCTTGGAAGTGATACCCACATTCCTTGAGATTCCTTTTTATTTTATCAATATTGGTTTCCTCATTGATGTGTGTCTAGTTAAAGTTTTACTTCCTTAAATCATTGCTTCCCACAGTAGTACATAGACCTCCCAGGTACCTCACATATGGGAGATCTGAGGTCTGTGCTCACCTGTCTTCCCTGCTACACTCCACAAAACATGAGCTCACCCTCCACAGCTGTCAGGAGCTTTTGAAGTTCTCTTCATGTATCCTGTAATGCTATTATATCATTTTTCCATGTTACTTTTCCTTATATAAACTATACTGTTTTGCCTGTAAAACTGCCAAAAACACAAAGGGCTGTCTAAACAAAATTCAAAAATCCTTATTTTTATCATACAGAAACTTCTTCAAGTCCCTCTGAAGTTTACAAACTTAAGAAGTGAGGTGGGAATTTGAACCTGCTAAAGTGCCTAAGTTTCACACCTGGGATATTTATTTTAAGGTATCCCTCTCTTACTCAGATTGGAGATTTATATTCTTCCACAAACAATTTCTGAGCCTTGTCACCTTATTTATTTTTGATAACAGAAAACCGTTTACTAGACCCTGTGGATAAAACAGCAGAAAGGAAAACAGATGGTAATTAAAAGTGGCATTCACGTGGACAATATGGGCAATTAAAAGCAAAACATTTCTGATTCATAACGTATCTTGATCATCTGCACAAAGGGCTAAAAAATGCAAATAACTGGAGATTAGATAAGAGGTGTCCTAGACACAAGTGCTAAATTAAGACAGGGTTAGAACTCCATCCTTCTAAAAAGTATATGTGTGTTTTAAATGAAGAGTATGAGTCTTCACTCATGTAAACAAAGCAGAATTCTTTAAGAAATTTTGCTCTGAGGGGTGCCTGGGTAGCTCAGTGGGTTAAGTGTGTGACTCTCAGCTTTGGCTCAGGTCATGACCTCAGGGTTGTGAGATGGAGTCCTGCATTAGGCTCCGCACTCAGCAGGGAGTGTGCTGGAGAATCTTTCCCCCCTCTCCCTATGTTCCTCCTTCCTGCCCTCTCTCTCTCTCTCTCTCTCTCTCTCTCACACACACACACAAATAAATAAATATATCTTAACACTTTTTTTTTGCTCTGCTTTTTGTCAATGACTAAAGATCCATCCCTAATTCAACCCTGTTTAGTACACAGTTTATATCTGAAATTTTTCTAACAGGAATCATCATGGTAGACAGAAAAACAAAACAAAAGATATAAATTTAGTGTATGGAAAGACTCGGGTTCTGATTTTTATGTTAACCATGTACCTACAAGTCTCATTTTCTTCATCTTAATGAAAATAATGATGATTACCTTGCAGGGTTAGGATTTGGGGGAAGAACGAAACACTAAATAAATGTTATTTTCCTTTTGTCAACATTTCCTGGCCCCTCCCTCTCTAGAGCACCCTTCCTCCACTGCTAGTTTGTCTGTTATTCTACCCCCTGACTGCATTACTCAGGTATTTTAAAACTGTAACCTCAAAATAGCCCTCTGAAGTAGGTAATTTTATCTCCATTTTCAGAGGAGGAAATAGGAGCATACAGAGGTATATCAATCAAGGTCTAGTCAGGAAGATAAATACCACTCCAGGTATTTCAAACAGAGGGACTGTAAGCTGGAAAACGGTTTATAAGAGTGATGGAAAAGCGGAAAGAGCTCTCAGGGGTACCTGAAGGAACCCAAGAATTAGCAAAAGCAGGGAATGTACTTCCTCCCTACCCAGAGTTGGAGGACAAAAGGAAGGAAACTCAGAACCAGGGCCATCCTGGAGCGGTGCAGGGGAGCTTTCTCAGGTAGATGTTGAGAGGAAACTGAAGCCACTAGAATATGCAGGCATTGCTGAAGGTAGTGCTTAAGTTAGAACAGACAAATATAGTTACATTCTTGAGGCCAGATGGCCAGTAAACAGAAGATTTAAGACTGGAATCCAGACCTTTCCAACTCCTTTATTATGAAATAAATGTCATATGTGAAAATGCCTGTAATCATACTTAATGTATTATAATACTATTTTATATTGAAGAGAACTTTTGAACTCCCTTCAAAAAAGAAATCAGAAAGAATCCTCAGCTATTGAACATACTTAATACTGTTTCCTTGAATGATTCCATTTATTCTAGTGGTTCTGGATCAAAAGTAGACATTCAATAAAGATTTGTTGAATGCAAGGGATTCCAATGGGTTTTTGCCATAGTTTTCATTGTATCTCCTCAACCGACAGATGACTATGAAATTTCATTTTAGAAGAGAAAATCAGAAGATGAGACAAAATACTTTAGAGAGTAGTTTGAGATCTTTTTTACTTTTTTAAATCTTATTTATATAACTGAATTAAGTTTGGGGGGGAAATATTAAGCAGGAATATTTGAAGCAATAGATAGTAAGATTGAACTTCTGAAATGTGGTTCCTACCCACCTTATTTCCTAAACCAAAATCCTGGGGTAATATGTTAAAGGGATTTGCAGTGAAGGATATTCAATGCACTGTATATCAATTATTCAAACATTTCAATTGGAAGTCCAACTAGCAAATATTCAATGAGTGGTCTTTATTCCTACAAAGTAAGAAATTTATAAGTAATGGAAAAATACTTGAACAGCCCAGTACAAGAACGTTTATGTGCAGATAGTTTTCAAAGCATTTTGTGAAACTGCTGACTAAAATATGCCAAACTACAGTTGAACTTCCACCAAGCTATAAAGGGCTGTGCTTGAACTCCATTTCACAGTTTTTGAGTTTCATAGCCTTTAGGCGAGCACAATTCATACTCGTTACTATGCTTGGAAAGATCCATGTCAGGAACTGTTACACAAACAAAGAAGCTAGCACACATTATCTTAAAATGCTATTGTGTTTAATAAGGGGGAAAAAAAGGATGAAGACGAAAAGTCATACAATTTCTTAAAGTTCTATATGGTACACCACTGTGATTTGTATATGGATAATTTTAAAGAATTTGTATTTATAGGATTTGGAAACCATTAAGTATTAATATTTTCAGATATCTGAAGTATGACCAACTTCTCTCATTTTTTTCCAATTAATGTGTGGGAAACAAAGGATATTCTGTTCTATGTACTTTATAAATGATGAAAGCAACTGGATTTTGTATAAAGGAAAGTAGTTGTTTAAACTGAGCTGTGAAAAAAGGGTAGACAAAACTAGGAAAAGTAAATAGTAAATGGTTCCTTTTACTTATAAACACAAGTGACCATGAGCTATAATCATGTGCATTAAGACAGCAAAATTTCAATAAATTAATTTCTTTCCATTCAAAATATAGGTGTAATTTTCTTCACAGTATGTTGGCTAAAATATCATTCTTTTTTTTTTAACTTTATTTAAGCTTTATTTAAACATATAATGTAACCCCACCACCCTCTCCCAACCCCTCTTCCCCCCAACCCCCTCAGTTTGTTTTATGACATTAAGAGTCTCTTTTGGTTTGTCTCCCTCCCGATCCCATCTTGACATTATGAAATTCTACATCTAAATATATAGGCAGTTAGCCTTGAAGCAACATTTAAGAGTTAATTAAGAACAAAATTAATGGAAAAATCCTCGGATTCAGATCAGCAGAGAGAAGAAAAAATAGATGACTGGGTTTGGCATAATATACAATAGGGCCTAGAAAATGTTGAATGAGATAAAATTAACTCCTTCCTGTCAAGGAAGATGTGACCAAAAAGCAAGGAAAACACAATATTGTGTAATTAGTGCACAAGTAGAAACTGTATCATTACATAATATTTGCAGGTCAAAGTCAGTTTGGATTTTTAAGGGATAGGAAACAAGGGCGCTTTCCAAGTCAGACTGCAGTCTGAAAAGAAAGTGGGGTGAGATGGTCTTATTTTTTTTTTTAAGATTTTTTTTATCTATTTGACAGAGATCACAAGTAGGCAGAGAGGCAGGCAGAGAGAGAGAGAGGAGGAAGCAGGCTCCCTGCCGAGCAGCCCTGATGCTTGATCCCAGGACCCTGGGATCACGACCTGAGCTGAAGGCAGAGGCCTAACCCACTGAGCCACCAGGTGCCCCAAGATGGTCTTATTTAGATGAGATTGTTTCCATTAGTGCCTGCCCTGTGGTCTTAACAATTGTTTTAGGATCAGAGTCTCCTTCCTCTCCCTTTTTACTGCCTAACTTGATTCTTGTAAGATTCCACTGTCAACTCTGATGGGTAGTTTTGCCTGATTGCTTTTCCAGGTTGGGGCATGTCCCACATTTCCAAATGCAGTCTGTAGTGTACTACTGCCCTAGCTACTCATCTGTCTTTCCACCTAAATAGTAAATTAATGGGTAGCAGGAACCACTCTGTTAACCTCAATACCCAACACAGGAACTGCACATAGATAGGCACTGAATGAATGTTTGCTAATTAACCATGTGAAAATTCTCTTCATACAAGTTGAAATTGGTAAAAAATGGACCTTTCCAATTTGCCAAACTCTATTATTCTACAACAATATTTTCCTGTTGAATGTTGTTTCCTTTCAGCCCCAGTTTTAACATGCTGGTTGTTCATGTTAGAAAAAATCCAGCCTCTCAGGTTTTTAAATGATGAAACCAATGTCTGTGCAAAGCCATTATCTTTGTCAGTTGTATATTTTAAATATACAACTACTTAAATATATTGTATATTTTAAATAATATTAGACTATATCTAACTTTAATGGAAAACTATATTTTAAGCATTGTTTATATATATTATATATAACACACACACAGACACACACACACATACATATATATATATATATATATAAATAATAAAGCTGGAATAAATCCCTTAAAAATAAAAAGCAATGTAAAGTCTCTCCCCAGGGAAAGAGTCTACACTAATAGAAAAACTATTCTAATCCTTTACATTTTATATTGACTATTTACTTCTGAAGTATGCAATTCTACCTTTACTATCTATAGGGTTGGAGTCTCAAGTATTTCAGATAGCCTCACAAATTAACTCTTTTCTTGAAGAATGCTCTTTTGGCTACTCGGGATAATAATGCTTGGTTTGTTCAATTCCTGGTAACTCCATCACTGGTAATGCATCATCACAATGTCACCTTGCCTGTCAGACTCAACAAAGGAGGGATGAGTATGGGCACTTAATTGCTTTCTTTCTTACTGGAATTGGCAGCTATTATTAAGAGTTAGTACACATGGGCAAGATGAGCCCAGGGAGATGTCTTAGCTTTGGCATATATGCTGTACCTAAAAAAAGAACTTTGATCTTCAAATATGCCAAGCTGACATCCTGCACAGGCATAATGGTCCCTAAAATTTTTAAAACAAAAACAAAACCCCACCCATCTGGGATTACTGTTATATAACAGTATGTCAAATGGCTTCAAAGGACTGAATCTTTACCATGTTATTTCAATCATTTTAGAAATGAAAGAGAACAGTGTTAGGAAGGCTGCCCCAACACAGCAGCTCAACTGGACAATGATAATGCTTCTGAATTTTAACTAGAACGAGGCCATTCTTTGCAAAGCCACAAACTTTCCATTCCGAATATATATGAAAAAGAGAATGCTAGGGGAACCTGGGTGGCTCAGTGGGTTAAAGCCTCTGCCTTCGGCTCAGGTCATGATCCCAGGGTCCTGGGATAGAGCCCCACATCGGGCTCTCTGCTCAGCAGGGAGCCTGCTTCCCTTCCTTTCTCTCTGCCTGCCTCTCTGCCTACTTGTGATCTCTGTCAAATAAATAAATAAAATCTTAAAAAAAAAAAAAAAGAAAAAGAAAAAGGGAATGCTCCCAGAGGGATGTCTCTCTGAACTACTTACTTAGCTAATTACAGCGCACTGAGTACTAGACAGAAATTTTCACACAGATTTTGTTTTTTTAAGGTTGTATTTGAAACTCTGATTTTTGTATCCCTCATTCTTATTGTGTTACAAATATCCATACTTGCTCAGTTAGTTTAAAAGGATGTATACCGTGGTAACCAAGTAATGTGAAGATTTCAATGAATCTTAGCAGCTAGTTCTAGTAATAACAATGGTAGGTAAGACATAGAAATGGTATTCCAAAGTCAAATACATTAAGAAGACAGGAAGCCTTCAAGGTTAACAAAAACTGAGCCGGAACCTGACTGAAGACAATAAATAATTCAAAATAGCCAACATCAACGTAAAGCAAGATAATTTAGCAACAGAAGCATAGATACAGAGGAGCCACTGAGGAAACAGTCACTGATCGTGCAATCATTATCAGTGCAGGAAAGGCTGTGTTAGATGTATGAGAATAAAGGTCCATCAGACAGGTATGTTCCTATTATAGGCACTGATATATCAAGTCATGAGCCCCTGATAATATTAAAGCTTAAAAAACTGTTAAACAACATCTGTTCTTATGATTCAAAAATAGCCAAACACCTATCTGATACTTTTTCTTTTCATGTTTTTATCTATATAGAGAAAATGTAAAGATCAAGCTAACAAGAGAATTCATTCATTCTGCCTGACACATTACTCATTGTGAGTCAACAACCTAATATTCTGGATTTCTACTTCAGTCTCTGTGAGCTAGGACAGCAATAAACAGCACCTGAATTTGATTAAGACTTCAACACTGAAAAAGAAGAATTAGTTTATCAGCCATAAAGCCAGACAATGGATTATAATGAATTAATTTAAACACTGTTTTGAAATGATTATCAGCATTTGACTTCAGTTTTTGATATATGAATCTCTTTAACCCTGTTCTCTTGATTTTCTAATACAATTCAAACTTTATGCAAGAGATTAACCTAGTAGCAAATCATCACTGTAATAGCTATGTAAATATATATATTAAATCAATGTCCCACATTATTTTTTAAGGTAGGAAAAGAAATTATATACATATATATCCCAGAGCCAAAAGTTAAGGATAAAACAACAAACCCAGGGGCGCCTGGGCAGCTCAGTCAGTTAAGTGGCTGACTCTTGGTTTAAGCTCAGGTCATGATCTCAGGGTCCTGAGATGGAGAGCCCCACTCAGTGCAGAATCTACTTGAAATTCGTCCCCCCTCCTTCTCCCTCCTTTCTGCTCCCCCCCACTCCTGCTCCCATGCTTTCTCTCTCAAATAAATAAATAAATAAATAAATAAATAAATAAATAAAATCTTTTTTTTAAAAACCTATATTGTTCAATAATGATGGTGTAAATCTAAAAGAATACAAATACTTAAGAATTTTTTTTCATAATGGCAAGAACTGCACTAATTGGAAAAAGCAGTATAAATTCAGTCTATGTAAGTTTATAATTATGTTAAAAAAGTAAAATAGTAAAACATGAATATAAACATTGGCCGAATTCAAGTTTTACAACATGGTGGACTAAAATACAGATTTTACAGACTCCTACCTCATTCCAAACATGTAAAACTGCTGAGTAAAATATAAGAAGTAAAATAAAGAAAAAACATAGCTGACCTTAAAAAAAGAAAAATGTCCAGGTGTCAAGAACTTGAAGTCAGCAAAGCAAAGCACATGAGGTAACATTCTAATATAAGATCTAAAGTATGAGATAAGGGAAATAGGAAATCTAAAATTATCTCAACATGTAAAGACCAGAGTATTATTCCAGAAAGGCCACAGGGTTGGAATTGTAATCCCTGAATGAGACTTGGACCCCCAGGTATCTTCCCTCTTAATGAAAATGGAATTAGAGAAATTATGCCCTTGGGCCCAGAAAAGTCATCAGTAAGGTTTTATGTCTGACTAGGATTATTTATTTATTTATTTATTTATTTATTTATATTTAACTGCTTAGAAACTGAAACCTCAAAACTACTCTGCATATATAAATTTCTAATTTACAGTATGCCAGTAGTGCAGAAATACACATAAAAATTGATACTGGAACAATTAAATCTCTGAAGGCACTGACAAATGTAAAATCACTCTGGAAACTACTTCTACAACTTAGGCCTCATAGAGCACACATACAGGAACAAAAGTAAAAATAAAAAAAAGGAAGTCCTAAAAGGGATTTCCACCATGAGGGAGAGAAAGAAGATGTAATGAATAGGAGAATTAGTACCCCCAAAAACTTGTGAAATAAAACCATCTAAAGTGTCCACAAAACAACTATTTTAAAATTTATTTAAGGTAAAAAGGAAGGAGTAGAATCCTATAGGTAGAGACAGACAAAGAAAAAGAATAGGAGGGTTTCAAAAGGAAATAAAATGTACACTTGCTGAAAGTGTGTAGCATCAAAAAGAGCTCAATTCAAGGAGAGTATATATACTGGAAACTAAATATTATTATGTTATCCAGGAAGCAAAAGAGAAAGTTCAATGAAGCTAGACAGTACAAAAGCAGAATTATGAACGCATCAATGTGAGGATCCAACTTATGTCACATAAAAAAAAGTCTCCAAAGAATAGAGTTCATTGTAGGATAGGCAAATTCCAAATAAACAATGGCTGAATATTTTCCAGAACAGGTGAAAAATCAAACCTTGAACTGAATAAATAAAATGAGTCCTGACTCCAATAAATAAATATAAACCCAAACTTATAAACATTGTGGTGAAAATCAAGGATTTTTTTTAAAGGGTAAAGTTAGGGGGTGCCTGGGTGGCTCAGTGGGTTAAGCCTCTGCCTTTGGCTCAGGTCATGACCTCAAGGTCCTGAGATCCAGCCCCACATCAGGCTCTCTACTCAGCAGGGAGCCTACTTCTCTCTCTCTCTCTGTCTGACTCTGCCTGCTTGTGATCTCTGCCTGTCAAATAAATAAATAAAATCTTAAAAAATAAAAAAGGGTAAATTTTTAAAGAAAATAAACATTACAGTTAAAAAAGAATTAAAATTTTATATCATCTCAAATATATAAAAATAATAAAATAATATTTGAAATAATATAAATAAAATAAAATAATAATAATAATGAATATAAATATAATAATAATAAAAATAAAATAATATTCGAAAGGCTAAGAAAAAATAACATCAGCCTTAAATTCCAAAGTTTCAGTAAAACAATTTCAAATACTAACACAAAATAAAGGCATTTAAAAGAAAAAGTGGGATCATTTTCATTGAAAGATCAATCAATATATGACTTTCAGTAAAAAAATCCTGAAGGATCAAGAAAGCAAAAAATTGCTTATAAATTTCTAAATTGTTTAGAATATGATAAATTTAGACTTTTAAGTAATTTTTTCTTTTAGATAAATTATATAATTAAAAAATCACAACTACTAATTTAGTGGGGAATTAAAATGAGAATGAAAATTCTAGACAATTTGAGAATGATTAGAGTAAAAATATTTCTAAGGTCCTTTGAATTCTTTAGACTAAGTGGAGATAAACCAATTAAACTTAGATATCAAGACAAGTTTGCATGTTGAAAAAAAATTTTTAAAGATTTTATTTATTTATTTATTTGACAGAGATCACAAGTAGGCAGAGAGGCAGGCAGAGAGTGGGTGGGGGAAGCAGGCTCCCTGCAGAGCAGAGAACCCGATGTGGGGCTCGATCCCAGGACCCTGAGACCATGACCTGAGCCAAAGGCAGAGGCTTTAACCCACTAGCCACCCAGGCGCCCTGGCATGTTAAAATTTTAAGGCCAATTACTAAAATAATGAAAACTGAATGACTAATTTCAAAAAAAGTACCATAGAATGTGAAAAGGGTTGAAAGAATAAATTAACCATTAATAATTTAATGAAAGAGAGAAAGGTAGAAAAGACAAGGAAAACATGGTAAAAAGAAAGCATAAGCTAGTATAGAAAGCCAAACATAACAGCAATCACAGCAAATTCTTATCAGATTCAATTCAAATAATGAAGGACAGATTTTCAGATTAACTACAACAACAGGAATTTAGTTGTTAAACTAAAATTCAGCTTATAAAATTAGTAATCAGAATTGACAATACTGTGATAAATTAACTCTACAAGCACAGTGACTTGAAGAAACAAATAGTTCTTTCTCCCATGAACCTGAAATTATCTGTGGCTAGATATCCTCTATCAATGAAACATGATCACCATGCTCGTTGGCCAGGTCTCATCACAAGGGAAATAAGGCTGGGAAAAAATAGAGATGACATCCATAGCTTGGTGAACACTATCTCTTTCACACAATTTTAAATGTAACTCAGAAATAACATAACATAATTAAAAAAAGAAATATTGAAAATAAAGCTAAGAACAAGTTACATCTTGCAAATATTAACCAAAAGAAATTCAGGGTATTCATTTAATACCTAGAAATGGACTTTAAAAGAAATCACTCTTTCACAAAAGAAACAATTTGCTAGGAAGATACAATAATCCTTGTATGTATATAACAAGACAATCTCAAAATATTTAAAAGAAAACATTGCAAAAATATAAGGAAAACCTAGTAAATTCAATATCCAATATATAATATAGATTAGTTAAGTATATATATCTAAAATACACTTGGATATATAAACATATACATATAATATATAATATATATATTATATAGAATAAAAATTCAATTATCTAAAAGACAGAAACCATATAGAGCCCATGAATAAAAATGTAATTTAATGGATGTGCATTTATATATGGAGACCATGTCCACAGAATTGTACAGTTTCCAAACACACATATAATTTATAAAAATTTTCTATGTACTAGTTATGAAAGAAGTTTAAACAAACCCAAATCCATGAACAACCAAATCCTCTTGCAAAATGCAATCGAATTAGAATTAAAAAGTCTATGATGGGGACACCTGGGTGGCTCAGTGGGTTAAAGCCTCTGCCTTTGGCTCAGGTCATGATCCCAGGGTCCTGGGATCAAGCCCAGAATCGGGCTCTCTGCTCAGCAGGGAGCCTGCCTCCCCCTCTTTGTCTGCCTCTCTGCCTACTTGTGATCTCTGTCTGTCGAATAAATGGGTAAAATCTTTAAAAAAAAAAAAAAGGTCTATGATGCCCAAATACATTTGAAAATTTAAATTACATGTCTTTGGTCAAAGAATGAATCACAAAGGAAATAATAAAATATTTAAAACTGAACAATTTAACTGCAATGCATCAAGATTTGTAGGATATAGCTAGTGTAGCACAGAATATAAAGTATTCAAAAGACATACTTATGACCTAAAAATTGGATAAAAAAATTTGACATACACAAGAAATGACAGCAAACCTAAAAAGAAAACAAGGGAAGGTCTGAAAACTGACAGAAAACTGAAAAAAGTAAAGAATGAGTAGAAAGTATCAGTGAAACCAAGAGAAATCTTTGAGAAAAAAAAATTATTTAGAAACATTGACTAGTAAGCAAAGATACAAACAAAAATTATTAGGGATCGTAAAGACAGATGTGTAAAGACATTAGAAATACTATGAAGAAATGTATGAACATGTAGATAAATTGCATATCCTTTCAGGAAGATACAAATTATGAAAATTCAGTTGCACTGATATAGAAAGACTGAGAAAATGTGTAACTATGAAGAAAATGGAATTACTAATAGTCAAAATACTCACAGAAAAGTCCTCTTAAATTAATAAATAATTCATTCTTATGCAAATTGTTCCAGATTATGAAGAAAAAAGGAAAAGTACTCCCAACTCATTTTATGATACTAGAAAAACTTTGATATTAAAACGGGGCAATGACAGAATAATAAAGGAGAGTTACAAGCTAATTAAACTTTTTAGCCTGTATGGAAAAGTCCAGACTAAATGACTGGTGAATCAAGTTATAAAATGCCTTTTATGATGAGAAGGGTTTACTCAGTAATGAAAGGATGTTTTAATTTTTTAAAAATCTATTAAAGTAATTTTCCACTTCAAGCTGTCATATGATCATATAATTATCTCAACAGACAGAGAAAAAGCATTTAAACAATTCAACTTTTGTGATTCAAAACTAATAACAAATTAGTAACACTAGGGAGTTCCCCTAGATATTGACTAAAAATTATAGTAAATATCATACTAAATAGTCAAATTTTAGATTTCTTTCTTTTAAATCAGGAACCTAGCAACAGTGTTTATTACCACCTCTATTAAACATTGTATTGATTATATTAAAGAATGAATATAAACAAAAAGATGACTGAGGAAATGGTCAAAAATGGAAATGGTAAGGGGAAATTGCCATCATTAACAAGTAATATGAAAGTGCACTTCAAAATGCAAGAAAAAATCTAAACAAAACATAGGTTTAATGAGAAAATTCAGTAAATTTTCTTAATTTTACATGATAAATAAACACATGAAAACATTTTTTATTCATCAGAAGGTATATTTTTTTAAAAAATTATTCATTAGAATAACAGAAAATGTATATAAAGTACCAAAGACTAATTTGGGGAGAAAATAATTATTTTTTAATAAAACACACAAAAAAGCCATGATATGTGGAGAGAAATACCATGTTCATGAATGGTAGGGTTCAGTATTCTAATTATGGTAATTTTCCCTAAATGAACCTGTATTTAATTAAAACCAATTGATACTTCATAGAAACCTTCAAAAAATTTGAGAAGATAATCTAGAATTAGTGTGAAGAACAAGGGAAAAGGAGAAGCCAAGATGAGTTCAAAAAATAAGGAACATACTATACAAAATGTTAAGCATTTTTATATAGCTAATCTAAATAATATATATGTACATATTTAAATTGACAGTGTACATTACATTTACTTAATTACATAATGCATTTATCTACACTACATGTACATGTATATGTATGTCTAATGTATATATAATGTATATAAATAGCAATCATGAATTATAATTATGTAATATATTTATATAGTAGTTAATAGATTTAATTATATTTTATTTATGTAACATACTTATCTTAATATATAGTACTTTTAAATTTATTATATAGTTTATATATAAAAGCTATAATGAAAAATTAGTTTTTTTAGCAACTGAATGGTTTAAAAGTGACACTGAGGAGAATCTGGGTGGCTCGGTCAATTAAGCATCAGACTCTTGATTTTGGCTCAGATTGTGATCTCAGGGCGGTGAGATCAAGCCCCATTTGGGGCTTCTTGCTCAGTGTGAAGTCCGCTTGAAAATCTCTCTCTCCCTCTGCCTCTTCCTCTGCCCTTGAGCCTTCTTGGCTCTCTCTTTCTCTCTCAAAGTAAATAGATAAATAAATCTTTAAAAGTGACGCTGAGTATTTTGACTATTGTAAATATTTATGCTAAGTGAAATAAATCAGACTGAGACAAATATCATGATTTCACTTATATATGGAATCTAAAAAGCAAAACAAATGAGTAAATAAAAAGCAGAGTCAGACTTCTAAATACAACGATGGTTATAGGGGGAGAGAGAAAAGGGTAGAATGGGTGAAGAAGAGTGGGAGATACAGGCTTCCAATTATGGAATGAGTAAATCACAGGACAAAAGGCACAGCATAGAAAATATAGTTAATGATACTATAATTGTTACATGGTGACAGAGAGTAGTTATATTTGTGTGACCATAGCAAAATACATAAAGAAGTTGAGTAATGCTGCTGGACACCTGGAACTATTGTACCATTGTGTGTCAGCTATACCCAAAAATATTTACATAAATAAATAAATAAAAATTTTAAGGGACAATATGTAGTATTCAGTTACTATTGAATGAGGAATGGCACATTAAAAAAAACACAATAGGTTATCAAAAACTGTTCTATGAATAGATGACAAAGCATCACAAATCGATTAGAAAATGAGCAGTATGTTTATTCGTTAGGATCTCATCAGGGGCCAGAAAGTGCACAGAAATTTAAACATGGGAAGTTAATATAATTATTTTTATGATACAAGACTAACTATGAAAGTGTAACAAGATCTCTCTTAAAGACTACTCCAGATCTGAGGGGGTATCCAAAGAAGGGAAAACTTGAAATGAGAGTCCCTATCCTATAGGTGGGAGTCCAGAAGGGTTTTGTTTTTTTTTAAGATTTTATTTATTTATTTGACACAGAGAGAGAGAGAGATCACAAGTAGGCAGAGTCAGGCAGAGAGAGAGGGGGGGAAGCAGGCTCCCTGCTGAGCAGAGAGCCAATGCAGGAGGACTCAATCCCAGAACCCTGAGATCATGACCTGAGCCGAAGGCAGAGGCTTAACCCACTGAGCCACCCAGGTGCCCCTCCAGAAGGTATTCTTTTTTTTTTTTTCAAGATTTTATTTATTTATTTGACAGACAGAGATCACAAGTAGGCAGAGAAGCAGGCAGAGAGAGAGGAGGAAGCAGGCTCCCTGCTGAGCAGAGAGCCCGACATGGGGCTTGATCCTAGGACCTTGAGATCATGACCGGAGCCAAAATCAGAGGCTTAACCCACTGAGCCAGACAGGCGCCCCTCCAGAAGGTATTCTTAAAGCCCACTCCTGTCAGAGAAGTCCACTGGACTTCTTAGGCCAGAGCAGGTCTCAACATGTAGTGTCTGCCTCTGAATGATCTGGAAAGACAGTCACTATAAGGCCAGGACAGAGGATTTGCCAAAGGACTGAGAACTCTGGACATACAACTGAGCACTGTCAGATTTTCCCCACACTTGCACCACTGACCAGCCATGTAGCAGAAGCAAAAAAGGAGCAGAAGGAAACACATCAGAAACAGCCAAAAGAAGTCCTATACTTACTGGAATGTCCTTCAAGACCCCTCTGCAGAAAAAGCTTAACATCATACCCATTATGATAGAGAACTGTTAATAATTTCAGTCCATTAATACAATAGGTCCTGGCAAATAATGAATCCTCACATTTGAAGTAAATGTACATGTAATATTCAATATTTTAATATTGAAACCTAAAATTTTTATAAATTAGACCATGTTGAGCTTAAAATTTTCTGTACAATAAAGGGCACGTTAAATAAAATTTGAAACAAACCACCATTTGTGAAAAGATATTTACAAGTCAAGTAACTGATAGTTTTAGTTTAAAGAAAGAACTCCCACAAATAAATAAGACTTACTAACAGAATATAAGCCAACAATTTATAGAAGAGAAATATCAAGTGAGTCAGTAAATACATGAAAAAACATTCAATCTTACTACCACTTAAGGACTGCTAATTAAAATAACAATGAGTACATTCTCCCACCATTAAACAAAATTTTGAAAGGCTGAAAATACAAATATTTTAATTTAAATTTTTTCAGTGTTTCCAAATTCATTGTTGATGCACCACACCCAGTGCTCCATGCAATACCTGCCCTCCATAATACTGACCACCAGGCTCACCCCATTCCCCCCACCCTCCCATCCAAAACTCTCAGTTTATCTCTCAGAGTCCACAGTCTCTCATGGTTCATCTCCCCCTCTGATTTCCCCCAACTCACTCTTCCTCTCCATCTCCCAAGGTACTCTGTGTTATTCTTATGCTCCACAAGTAAGTGAAACCATATGACAATTTACTCTCTCTGCTTGACTTATTTCACTCAGCATAATCTCTTCCACTCCCATCCATGTTGATACAAAAGTTGGGTAGTCATCCTTTCTGACAGAGGCATAATACTCCTTTGTATATATGGATCATAACTTCTTTATCCATTTGTCCATTGAAGGGCATCTTGGTTCTTTCCAGTTTGGTGATTGTGGCTATTGCTGCTATGAACATTGGGGTACAAGTGGCCCTTCTTTTCATTACATCTGTATTTTGGGGGTAAATGGTGCAATTGCAGGGTCATAGGGTAGCTCTTTTTTTATTTTCTTAAGGAATCTCCACACTGTTTTCCAAAGTAGCTGCACCAACTTGCATTCCCACCAATAGTGTAAGAGGGTTCCCCTGTCTCCACATCCTCTCCAACACCTGTTGTTTACTTTCTTGTTGATTTTGGCCATTCTAACCGGTGTAAGGTAGTATCTCAATGTTTTGATTTGAATCTCCGTGATAGCTAATAGTGATAAACATTTTTTCATGTGTCTGTTAGCCATTTGTATGTCTTCTTTGGAGAAGCATCTGTTCATGTCTTCTGCTCATATTTTGACATGATTATTTGTTTTGTGTGTGTTGAATTTTGAGAAGTTCTTTATAGATCTTAGATATCATTCCTTTGTCTGTAGTGTCATTTACGAATATCTTCTCCCATTCCGTGTGTTGCCTCTTCATTTTGTTGAATGTTTCCTTTGCTGTGCAGAAACTTTTGATCTTGATGAAGTCCCAAAAGTTTGTTTTTGCTTTTGTTTCCTTTGCCTTTGGAGACATATCTTGAAAGAAGTTGCTGTGGCCAATGCCAAAGAGGTTACTGCCTATGTTCTGCTCTAGGATTTTGATAGATTCCTGCCTCACATTGAGGTCTTTTATCCATTTTGAGTTTATCTTTGTGTATGGTGTAAGAGAATGGTCGAGTTTCAATCTATATATAGCTGTCCAATTTTCCCAGCACCATTTATCTGAAAAGACTGTCTTTTTTCCACTGTATTATTTTTTTCTGCTTTGTCGAAGATTATTTGACCATAGAGTTGAGGGTCCATATCTGGGCTCTTTACTCTGTTCCACTGGTCCATGTGTCTGTTTCTGTGCCAGCACCATGCTGTATTGGTGATCACAACTTTGTAGTAAAGCTTGAAATCAGGCAACGTGATGCCTCTAGTTTTGTTTTTCTTTTTCAACATTTCCTTAGCAATTCAGGGTCTCTTCTGGTTCCACACAAATTTTAGGACTGTTTGTTGCAGCTCTTTAAAAAATGCCAGTGGAATTTTGATGGAGATGGCACTGAAAGTATAGATGGCTCTAGGCAGTACACACATTTTGACAATGTTTATTTTGCTGATCCATGAGGATGGAATGCTCTTCCATCTTTTTGTGTCTTAATTTCTCTCATGAGTGTTCTGTAGTTCAAGTGCAGATCCTTTACCTCTTTGGTTAGGTTTATTCTCAGGTACCTTATGGCTCTTGGTGCTATAGTAAATGGAATTGATTCTCTAATTTCCCTTTCTATTCTTTCATTGTTAGAGTATAAGAATGCAACTGATTTCTGTACATTGATTTTGTATCCTGCCACATTAATGCATTGCTATATGAGTTCTCGTAGTTTGGGGATAGAGTCTTTTGGGTTTTCTATATAAAGTATCATGTCATCTGCAAAGAGAGAGAGTTTGACTTCTTCTTTGCCAATCTGAATACCTTTTTGTTGTTGTTGTTGTTGTCTGATTGCTGTTGCTAGGACTTCCAGTACTATGTTGAACAACAGTGGGGAGAGTGGACATCCTTGTTGTGTTCCTGATCTCAAAGGGAAGGCTGTGAGTTTTTCCTCATTGAGGATGATATTCGCTTGTGGGTTCTCCATAGATAGATTTTATGAAGTTGAGGATTGTTCCCCCATCCCTATACTTTGAATCATTTTAATCAGGAACAGATGCTATATCTTGTCAAATGCTTTTTTCTGCATCAATTGAGAGGACCATGTGTTTCTTCTGTCTTCTCTTATTGATTTGTTCTATCACATTGATTTGTGAATGTTGAACCACCCTGGCATCCCATGGATAAACCCCACCTGGTCATGGTGGATGACCTTCTAAATGTACTGTTGGATCCTACTAGTAGGATCTTGTTGAGAATCTTGGCCTCTGTATTCATCAGGGATATTGGTCTGAAATTCTCCTTTTTGGTGGGGTCATTTCCTGGTTTGGGGATCAGGGTGATGCTGGCTTCATAAAAAGAGTCTGGAAGTTTTCCTTCTGTTTCTATCTTTTGAAACATCTTCAGAAGAATAGGTATTATTTCTTCCTTGAATGTTTGGTAGAATTCTCCAGGGAATCCATCAGGCCCTGGGCTCTTGTTTTTGGGGAGGTTTTTGATCACTTCTTCAATCTCGTTACTAGATATTGGTCTATTCAGGTTGTCAATTTCTTCCTGATTCAGTTGTGGAAGCCTTAGGTTTCCAGGAATGCATCCATTTTGTCTAGGTTGCTTAACTTATTGGCATATAGCTGTTGATAATAATTTCTGATGATTGTTTCTATTTCTTTGGTGTTAGTCATGATCCCTCCCTTTTCATTCATAATTTTATTAATTTGGGCCTTCTCTCTTTTCTTTTGGATTAGTGTGGCCAATGGATTATCGATCTTATTGATTCTTTCAAAAAGGCAGCTTCTAGTTTCATTGATGTGTTCTACTGTATCCCTAGTTTCTATCTCATTGATCTCTGCTCTAATCTTGATTATTTCCCTTCTTGTGTGGGGGGCTGCTTAATTTGTCATTGATTCTCCAGTTCTTTAAGGTGTAAAGAGAGCTGGTATATTTTGGATTTTTCAATTTTTTTTGAGCGAGGCTTGCATAGCTATGTATTTCCCCTTTAGGACCACCTTTGCCGTATCCCATAGGTTTTGGACTGAAGTATCTTCATTCTCATTGGTTTCCATGAATTGTTTAAGTTCTTCTTTGATTTCCTGGTTAATCCAAAATTCTAAAGCAGGGTGGTGTTTAGCTTCCAAGTGTTTGAATTTCTTCCAAACTTTTTATTGTGGTTGAGTGCCAGTTTCAAAGCATTGTGGTCTGCGAATATGCAGGGAATAATCTCAATCTTTTGGTATCAGTTGAGCCCTGATTTGTGACCCAGTATGTGGTCTATTCTGGAGAAAGTTCCATGTGCACTCAAGAAGAATGAGTATTCTGTTGTTTTAGGGTGGAATGTTCTGTATATATCTATGAGGTCCATCTGGTCCAATGTGTCATTCAATGCTCTTGTTTCTTTATTGAATTTCTGCTTGGATGATATTTCTATTACTTTCTATTACTATTATCATTATGTAAATAAATATTAAATACCTTGTTTTTGCTATCTTAAATACATATACTACCTACAAATAAGACAATTTCAAATACTACAGCTTAATACAAAGTCTTGCTTTTAGATACAGAAAATCAGTTCTTCTTGTTTTAAGAAATTATCTGAGCTAATCTGGTCATTTCTTCAAGTGGTCTTTCTCTTCTCTGTTACTATTTAAAGATTAGAATGACTTGGACTCAAATCCATCAACATTTACAGAGCACTTACGGTGTGCCAGGACTATACCAAGTGCTTTCCAAATTGAAAGCAAAATACTATTACTGGGATGTATTAACAGTTTAGAGACTCAACTTTAAAACTGAGAAAGTAAACCCTGTGGGCAAAGAGAAACCTTTTATAATTCTTTATCTAGGAGTAAGAAATGTGTTTTGAAGAGAGATTCTAAGATCTATATCTGATTTAGAAGCTTCCTTTCATCTGGCCCCATAGTTCTCAAATGTTAGTATACATAAGGAAATCGTACAGCCTTATGTACCAGTTTAAAAAGTAGTTTTAACTACACCTGACTTAGGGGCACCTGGGTGGCTCAGTGGGTTAAAGCCTCTGCCTTCAGCTCAAGTCATGATCCCAGGGTCCTGGGATCGAGCCCCACATTGGGCTATCTGTTTAGCAGGGAGCCTGCTTCCCTTCCTCTCTCTGCCTGCCTCTCTGCCTACTTGTGATCTCTCTCTGTCAAATAAATAAATAAAAACTTAAAAAAAAACTACACCTGATTTATGCCCTATGTGCTAACTTTAGAATCTGAACCTTGAATATGATATACTGATACACTATTAAGTGCCTAATTCTGTGTTATATACTGTAAAAGTTGGACTTTCTAAATAAAAGAAACACCTCAAATGATAAGTGGGCAGAAATTAGGTGAAGTACTCAGAAGCATAATATATATATATATATATATTTGTTATATATATAATATATATATATATACACACACACATATATATGTGTATATATATACAGTTGTACAGGTTGAGTACTAGACAAGAGGGTGCATTAACATTGTAGTCTAGGTGACTCCCTGGGGTTGACCACCATATTGATGGGTAATCATAAAATATGGCCACAGTGACTGACTGACTTCAAAGTTATGAGCCAAAGGAAACAGAGTGTTACACTCAAATTTTAACTTAACCAAGTTATATTCTAAACTGATGCAAAAATTCAGTTTTTCTTACTTAATGAACAAATTTTCTGTCATAAAAACTCCTCACTAGTATTAATATATTGTTATATAAAACCACATTTTTAATTTAGAATATTACTTAAAGATACTAAAATATTATAGCTTAAAACTAACACTTGACACTAACTTGGTTATTTTAGCATTTTGTTTTGATTAGTTGGAAGAGAAATATGTGTAAAATCTTGAAGAAAAATATGTGTAAAACTGGGTAAAATTACATGGTGATATATATATATAGGGCATATATACCCTTTTTTCTTTCTTTTTCCCAGTCGCTTAAATAACTTAGATGTTGCAGTATATTTAAATCAGCTTCCTGTTAATATTATGTAAAGACAGTAGCCCAAAAATGAAAAGATAAAAAGTATCTAACTACCTTCAGAGAAGCACTGGGAAGAGTGCTAAGTATTTAAACAGAATCACATTTACATAATAAATAAGAAAAAGTACAGATAAAAATATATTGAAACATTGTTTAAAGATTCTCCTTTAATACTTCATTTTTAAGAACAAGGATCAGCCCAACCTCATTTATCTACTGCTGGCTGGTATATCAGCTATCAGCCATCTCTGGAAATTGTCCTTGGCTATATACAGCTGTCTGGCTTAAGTTATACACTCTTCATAAGGTCAGCCACCATCCAATGACTTGTCCAAATGAAAGTATAAAGACTCTGCCCCTTTGCTTCAAAGGAGGACAACTCTGAAGGGCCATTCCAGCTTCAGAATCTCCATAGCAGTTCTCACCCAGCCAGTCCTCTTTCCCTCCCCTTCTCTTCCACAGGTATTGATCTCAGGAACACTCCCTAATAAACTTTCTGCATCCCTATCTTTCAGAAAATACTTCCTAGGGAATTCAACCTGCAATATCTTCCTCAAAATTAGCAACATTAACACACACACACACACACACACACAATTTGTGAATGAAAATCTTTTAAACATAAAAAGTGTGATAAGAAAGAAATTTAATACTTAACCTAGAACAAAATATCTGTGATTTAATAAAAGAACCAATTTAGTACATATGGGTTGGGAAGAAAGCTAAACTATGGCTAGATGATTGTGAATAGTCGGTGTGTATGTTAATATTTTTCCCAACCTAGTGTTTTGTGTATTTAAATATACTCATTAATAGAATTTGGCAAGATAAAAGGGAGATTAAAAATACAATCGGCCTAGGGAACAGAAGAATAAATGTAAACACATTAAGACTGCTTTGCCATATTAATTAAGAAAGAACCCATTAGTTAAAATAACTACTTTTTATTGAGAAATTTAGTTAATTAATTTTGTATAGTATAGGATGTAGGCCTATTCTGTGTATTTTTTGTTGTTGCTGTTTATCTCTGTTAGTTAAAATGCACAAGGTCTTTGCAAGCCACTATTAAGGGAGTACAGCTAGAAATTATGCTAACATATATTTGATCCATCCCCTTACTCAAAAATAACGGAATCATCTTTCCAAGTGAGAAAACAAAAACCTGCAAAGGTCTTCAATGCCACTGGATCTTCATATGGTGTCTAATTCCATGTTCATTTCCCAAGATGCATAGTATATAAACTGATAGTATCCAATGGCTTAATTTCTCTCTATGGACATCTCTGAAATTTGTAATTCCTTCCTTTTGTATTAAAAAGGAATAACCTTCTCTCCTTTCATACATCAGGATGGGACTGGGATGGACACAAACAATAAGAGACTCTTAATCTCAGAAAATAAACTGAGGGTTGTTGGAGTGGGGACAGAAGGGATAGGGTGGCTGAGTGATGGACACTGGGGAGGTTATGTGCTATGGTGAGTGCTGTGAATTATGTAAGACTGACGAATCACAGACCTGTGCTCCTGAAACAATAACATATGTTAATAAAAAGATTAATTGAAAAAATAAACCATGTGACCTAAATTCTGCCACACATTGGCTATGTAAAACTGGGACAAGTCACTTAAGCTTTCTTAGCTTCATTTAGAAAACTGAGATCCTAATTCTGATCTCACAAGATTTATTTGATCATTAAATAATATATTTTATTTGAAACTCTAATGCATGATACAAAAATAAAACTTTATTATTATATGGCAAGAAAATAAAAAGAAATAGCCTTATGATGTTGAGGTATGTTCCCTCTATCCCTACTCCACTGAGGGTTTTTATCAAAAATGGATGCTCTACTTTGTCAAATTATTTTTCTGCATCTATTGAGTAGATCATATAGTTCTTATCCTTTCTTTTATTAATATGGTATATCACCATGTTTGACTTGCAAATACTGAACCTCCCTTAAAGCGCAGAAATAAATCTCACTTGATTGTGGTGAATGATTCTTTTAATATTGATATCTTTTAATATTAATATTTTAATAATGATTCTTTTAATGTTGGATTCAACTTCCTAGTATTTTGTTGGGAATGTTTGCATCCACATTCATCAGGGATATTGGCCAGAAATTCTTCTTTAATGGGGTCTTTGGTTTTGGAATCAAGGCAATGCTGGACTCACAGAATGAGTTTGGAGGTTTTCCTTCCATTTCTATTTTTTTGTATAGTTTGAGAATAACAGGTACTAACTCTTCTTTAAATGTTTCGTAGATTTCCTTTGGGAAGACATCTGGCCCTAGATACTTGTTTGTTGGGAGATTTTTGATTACTTACTCTATTTCTTTATTAGTTATCAGTCTGTTCAAGCCAAAGAAATCTTGAAAAAGAAAACCAAAGCTAGAGGCATCATAATTCCAGACTTCAAACAATATTACAAAGCTGTAGTGATCAAGACAATATTGTACTGGCACAAAATCAGACACAGAGATCAATGGAACAGAAAAGAAAACCCAGTAATGGACCCACAGTGTTATGGTTGACTAACCTTTGACAAAGCAAGAGAGAATATCCAATGGAAAAAAGAGAGTTTCTTCAATGAATGGTTAGGGAAAGTGGACAGCAACATGTGAAAAAAATTAAACTGGACCACTTTCTTACTCCATACACAAAAATAAATTCAAAATGGATAAAAGACCTAAATGTGAGACAGAAAACTATCAAAATCCTAGAGGAGAACAGAGGCAATAACCTCTTTGACATCAACCACAGCAATTCCTTACTAGATATATCTCTGGAAGCAAAGGACAGAAAACCAAAAATGAAATATTGGGACTTATAAAAAGCTTCTGCACAGTGAAGGGAACAGTCAACAGAATGAAAAGGCAACTTCTGTGATAGGAGAAGATATCTGCAAATGACATATCTGATAAAAGGTTAGTATCCAAAACCTATAAAGAACTTATCAAACTCAATACTCAAATAAACAAATAATCCAGTTAAGAAATAGGTGGAAGATATGAATAGACATTTTTTTTCAAAAAGACAAAGAGATAGTTAACAGACACATGAAAAGATGCTCAACATCACTCATCATCAGGGAAATACAAATCAAAACTACAATGAGGTATCACCTCACACCTGTCAGAATGGCTAAAATGAATACAAGAAACAAGATGTTGGTGAGAATGCAGACACAGGGGAACCCTCTTACACTGTTGATGGGAATGCAAACTGATATAGCTGCTCTGGATAACAGCATGGAGGTTCCTCAAAAAATTAAATATAGAACTTAACTATGACCCAGCAATTACATTACTAGGTATTTACTCAAGGGATACAAAAAATACTGATTTGAAAGGATATATTTACTCTGATGTTTATAGCAGCATTACCAACAATAGCCAAATTATGTAGAGAGGCCAAATGTCCATTGACTAATGAATAGATAAAGAAGATGTGGAGTGTGTATGTGTGTGTATGTATATATACACACACATATATGATGAAGTATTAATCAGCCATAAAAAGAATGAAATCTTGTCATTTGCAAAGATGTAGATGGAGCTAGAGAGTACAATGCTAAATGAATTAAGTCAGCCAGAGAAAGACAAATGACATATGATTTCACTTATATGTGGAATTTAAGAAAAGAAACAGTTGAACATGGGAGAAAAATAGAGAAATGCAAACCATAAAACAGACTCTTTTGCTTTTCAAAGATTGTATTTATTTATTTATTTGACAGAGAGAACAAGAGAGAACACAAGCAGGGTTAAGTGGGAGAGGGAGAAGCAGGTCCCCACCAAGCAGGGAGTCTGACGTGGGACTCAATCCCAGGACCCTGGAATCATGACCTGAGCTGAAGACAGACACTGAATGACTGAGCTACCCAGGAGCCCCTATTTTTTTTTTCAGACTCTTAACTATGAAGAACTGAGGGTTGTTGGAAGAAGGTGGGCCGGGGGATGGGCTAGATGGGTAATGGGCGTTAAGGAGGACACTTGTTGTGATAAGCATTGGGTGTGGTATGTAAGTGAGGAATCACTAAATTCTACCCCTGAAACTAATACTACACTATAAAAACTACACTATTATAATATGATTCCACTACCTGGAATTTAAATAAAAACTTGAAACTATAGAAAAAATAAATCAAAAATCAAAATAGAATAGAATAGAATAAGTTGATAAGTTTTCTATTCCTATTTTAACCTAGCTGGTTGTGGGAACTAAACATGACAAGAGGAGAAAAGTGCCTTGGTGAAGGAAATGAAAGCACGCTGCACACAGCGTGTGTAGTAGGTAGTAGTACAACAACCCATGATGATTAGTGCAACTGACCAGAATGCACAGAAGCCTGCAGTTACTCAGCTATCCATCTCTCTGACTGGAGATAAAATGTTGAACCTCAGGAAGGAAAAAGGAGGACAAGTAAAGAACTACTGTCTTAGCTAACTAGAATTAGTATGCTCTATTGTCACAGCTTTTGATTACAGGTCAATGGCAGAAAAATACATACATCTCCATCTCTCACAGCAGCCAGTTTGATGGCACAGTGGGGAGTAAGGAAGGATTACCTACAGAGCTGACTGGACTACAAATCTTATAGATCATGAGTTCAGCCCTGCCTCTGTATTGTGCTGGCAATTTCTCTTCACTAACCTCCCCCTGGGCTTTCAGGAAAACCATGTGGGTGCCAGAGAAGTCAGGAGCTGAGCTCTGCATGCTATTCAGCAGCTGCTCTCAATGGTGCAGAAAAGTAGCAGAGAGCACCCATTAGGGAGGAAATGAATAGGACAATATTACCAGCAAAAATAAATTAATTAATTAAGTTAAATAACCTTTTGTCTCCTGAGCTGACACTTCCATTCTTCTCTGGTTGCTCTATCATCATTTCATTTTTTACATCTTCCTTTTCGTTGCAGTTAATATTAGAATTTTATTTGTACTTAGAAGGTCTGACTAGCTCTTGAAGAATAAAATTTAGGCATATCAGACCCAAAATACTTCATATTGATTCTGTAGCCTCTTCTTTTCTTGCTTGTATTAGCATTACACAAGTTATTCTAACTCATAGTTTAAATCAGTTAAGAGTTCATCTGCAAATCAATCAATGTGATAAAATACATTAACAAAAGAAAGAACAAGAACCATATGATACTTTCAATAGATGCTGAAAAGCATTTGACAAAGTACAGCATCATTTCCTGATAAAAACTCTTCAAAGTGTAGGGATAGAGGGCACATATCTCAATATTATCAAAGCCATCTATGAAAAACCCACAGCAAATATCATTCTCAATGGAGAAAAACTGAGAGCTTTTCCGCTAAGGTCAGGAACAGGGCAGGGATGTCCGCTATCACCACTGCTATTCAACATAGTACTAGAAGTCCTAGCCTCAGCAATCAGACAACAAAAAGAAATTAAAGGCATCCAAATCGGCAAAGAAGAAGTCAAACTATCACTCTTTGCAGATGATATGATACTATATGTGGAAAACCCAAAAGACTCCACTCCAAAACTGCTAGAGCTTGTACAGGAATTCAGTAAAGTGTCAGGATATAAAATCAATGCACAGAAATCAGTTGCATTTCTTTATACCAACAACAAGACAGAAGAAAGAGAAATTAAGGAGTCAATCCCATTTACAATTACACCCAAAACCATAAGATGCCTAGGAATAAACCTCACCAAAGAGGCAAAGAATCTATACTCAGAAAACTATAAAGTACTCATGAAAGAAATTGAGGAAGACACAAAGAAATGGAAAAATGTTCCATGCTCATGGATTGGAAGAATAAATATTGTGAAAATGTCTATGCTACCTAAAGCTATCTACACATTTAATGCAATGCCTATCAAAATCCCACCCAATTTTTTCAAAGAAATGCAACAAATAATCCTAAAATTTATATGGAACCAGAAAAGACCTCGGATAGCCAAAGGAATATTGAAAAAGAAAGCCAAAGTGGGTGGCATCACAATTCCAGACTTCAAGCTCTATTACAAACCTGTCATCATCAAGACAGTACGGCACTGGCACAAAAACAGACACATAGATCAATGGAACAGAATAGAGAGCCCAGAAATAGACCCTTAACTCTATGGTCAACTAACCTTCGACAAAGCAGGAAAGAATATCCAGTGGAAAAAAGACAGCCTCTTCAACAAATGGTGTTGGGAAAACTGGACAGCCAAATGCAGAAAAATGAAATTGGACCATTTCCTTACACCACACATGAAAAGAGACTCAAAATGGATGAAGGACCTCAACGTGAGAAAGGAATCCATCAAAATCCTTGAGGAGAACACAGGCAGCAACCTCTTCGACCTCAGCCGCAGTAACTTCTTCCTAGGAACAATGCCAAAGGCAAGGGAAGCAAGGGCAAAAATGAACTATTGGGACTTCATCAAGATCAAAAGTTTTGCACAGCAAAGGAAACAGTTAACAAAACCAAAAGACAACTGACAGAATGGGAGAAGATATTTGCAAATGATGTATCAGATAAAGGGCTAGTATCCAAAATCTATAAAGAGCTTAGCAAACTCAACACCCAAAGAACAAATAATCCAATCAAGAAATGGGCAGAGGACATGAACAGACATTTCTGCAAAGAAGACATCCAGATGGCCAACAGACACATGAAAAAGTGCTCCACATCACTGGGCATCAGGGAAATACAAGTCAAAACCACAATGAGATACCACCTCACACCAGCCAGCATGGCTAAAATGAACAAGTCAGGAAATGACAGATGCTGGCGAGGATGTGGAGAAAGGGGAACCCTCCTACACTGTTGGTGGGAATGCAAGCTGGTGCAACCACTCTGGAAAACAGCATGGAGGTTCCTCAAAAAATTGAAAATAGAGCTACCTTATGACCCAGCAATTGCACTACTGGGTATTTACCCTGAAGATACAAACGTAGTGATCCAAAGGGGCACGTGTGCCCGAATGTTTATAGCAGCAATGTCCACAATAGCCAAGTTATGGAAAGAACCTAGATGTCCATCAACAGATGAATGGATAAAGAAGAAGTGGTATATATACACAATTGAATACTATACAGCCATCAAAAGAAATGAAATCTTACCATTTGTGACAACATGGATAGAACTAGAGGGTATTATGCTTAGCGAAATAAGTCAATTGGAGAAAGACAACTATCATATGATCTCCCTGATATGAGGAAGTGGAGATGCAATGGGGGTAGGGGTTAAGGGGATAGGAAAAGAATAAATGAAACAAGATGGGATCGGGAGGGAGACAAACCAAAAGAGACTCTTAATGTCATAGAACAAACTGAGGGGGTTCGGGAGGAGGGGTGTTGGGAGAGGGTGGTGGGGTTACATTATATGTTTTTATAAAAATTTTAAAAATTATAAAAGTAAAATAAATAAATAAATAAATAAGTTAAGAATCTCTAATGGTTAATTTTATGTGTCAGTGTGCTGTTGGTTTTGTTTCTGTGGAAAACTCTCATAGTGGGAACCTAAATTCAATCACAGTTATCTTGAAACCAAATTTTCTTTGTTTTTTGTTTGTTTGTTTGTTTGTTTTGGATCACCAATATTTCTCTATGGGATAAGTACATGTATATGACAGGGGTTATATATAGAAATCCTGACTCTGGAACGGCTACTCTGAAAGAAGACAGCATATATTACCTAAATATACAAAGATAAGTATCACATGGTATTTTTTTTAAATTATGCTGATGCTTTTTAAAAGCCTTTTTTTTTTTTTCAGTTAAAATAGTTCAAAGGGAAGTTAATAAAAATCTCATTAATTTCTGTTTCATTTAATTATTTTAAGCTCTTAATCCTTTCAAATTTTTGCCTAGTTATATTTACCATGACAAAATTATTTTTTTATTAACATCAATATCTGTAAATTGCTCTAAATCAGCATTTCCTCTACCTTTGGGCAGTTTCTATTCGTCAATATGATAGGTGGTCCATGTGCAAATCAGTTCTTTTCTCCCTATTTATCATAATATAATAAAATTAATGTTGTACATCATATTCTAAAGTAACCTGGCTGATCAGTTCAAGGTGATTCCAGGCTCCCAAAATAATTCATCAACACAGGGATTTATGTCCATGTCTTTCTACATGGATTGATGTCTATGCAGTGAAGTGTTATGAAGTAGCCATTACTAAGGAATCATATACAATAATAAACACCAAATCTCCATTTTTTCCCAATTTTCAATTCTTGAAACATTTTATTTTTTTTATTCAATTTAAATACTGGTCTGTTTTAGTATAACCTTTAGTAGTGGGAATTACTGACAATTTTCAAGACTAATCTATTAAAAAAAAAAAAAAATTCTGCCTCCAACCAAAGAAACAAGAATATTGCTCTTGGCCCTGGGCATACACTACAATGGTTAATTTTATGTGTCAACTTGGCTATGTTCTATGGTGCTCAATTGCTTAAACACAAGTCTAGATGTCATAGTGAAGGTAAATGCAAATATGATTAACACAATCAACTGACTTTAAGTAAAGCAGATTACTCTCAATGAGCAGGCCTCATCCAATCCGTTGAAGACCTTAGAAGCAGAAGGACTTAGAAGCAAACATACGTTTCCCAAAATAGAAAGAGAATTCCTCAAGACTGCATCATAGAAACCTTGCCTGAATTTCCAGCCTGCTGCCCTGCCCTATAAATTTCAGACATGCCAGCCCCCACAATTGCATAACTGCATGAGCCAATTCCATAAAATGAGTCAGTCTTTCTATATGTATCTTTCTTTCCCTCCTTCTCTTTCTCTCATATATGCATCTCCTGTTGTTTCTCTGGAGAACCCTAATAATGATATAATACACATTATAAAATCTATCATCCACATTTTATATCAGTTTTAAATTTGAAAAATCCAATGTAAGATTTTATTTGCTTTGTTTTTGGGGGCAATAACTTTGACATATATACTCCTTTACTTATTCTTCTGTCACAGGCCTGACATATAGTAGACACTCCATTGTCTTGTCCTTATTTGCTAAAAAGCACATAACACCCTATTATGGAGTGAGCACACTATTTTTTTTTAAAGATTTTATTTATTTATTTGACAGAGAGAGACACAGCAAGAGAGGGAACACGAGCAGGGGGAAGGGAGAGGGAGAGGAAGAAGCAGGCTTCCCGCTGAGCAGGGCGCCCAATGTGGGGCTCGATCCCAGAATCTGGGATCATGCCCTGGGCCGAAGGCAGAGGCTTAATGACTGACCCACCCAGGTGCCCCGAGTACACTATTTTTTATTTGATTCATCCAGAAAGAAAAGTGTTTCTGCTTTATAGTTAGATTAAATTGCTCTTTGAAGGTATTTGAAGGGTTAACACTTGAACTTAAGGTCATTCTATAGAATAAAAAGCAAGGCCTAAGTGTTACAATCAAATCATAATCCCAACATGAGCTAAGCAGCAAACCTGACAGTAATGAGTTTGAAGAGAATTTCCTCACATTTCAACCTAAATTTTCTCTTTCTCTCCATATTTTATCTACTTCAAATAGTTAAAACCTGGACCAATTATAAATTCAAATACTTATAATTTTCATCCTAATGTTCCTAAAGATTCTCATGTCCTCATCCCAGAATCATTTATCTTTTCACAGCTGCATTTCTGAATGCAAGGATCATGCTTGTCCTGTTCACAGCTATATATAAATTCAGGGCCTCACAGTACAGGTTAAATAATTTATTTTTGAAGTATGAAGACCTCTTCCTTTGCCCCTAAAAACATGAAGAGGGGTAGAAACATTTATTGCTTTTTAAAGTGAATAATGACTTGGGGAAAGAAAAGCTGTCCTCTCACTCTTCCCAAGGGCTTTCTCTTATGTAATCATGTTTTGCTAACCTAATTCAGTAGTTACTCCTCTCATACTACTTATTATATTGATTAAAATTAGCCTTTGGCAAGTTACTTCATTTTTTCTGAAACTGTCTTCTCATCTGTAAAACGAGGATAGATGAGACAAGAGCATGATTCTATACTTCCTGAAATCAGAGTTACAGGTGAAGGGAAGGAGCTTATAAATGTTTTAATTTAAGGAAACAAAAAAAATAATAATTGTACCTGGATGCACTATATATATTCAGATACTGATGCACTATATTTATTCATATATATTCATATGTATTATTTTATATATAGATATATAACTAATAATATACTATAACTAATATGTATATACATATATATCAGCCATTATCTCCACCATCATCATTTTTTTTCTTATTTTTGTAGGACCCTCAACACTAAATAGTTTAGCTACACTCATGGCGATGACAGCAATTAGGACGACTTTGGAGATTATTCTCATATTCCTCTAGAGTTACCTAGAGAATCAAAAGTAGTCCTTACTACACTATACAATATTCTGTTGGCACTCTGACCATCTCATCATCCTTAGCAGCTTACAAGGTAGACAACATTCACTGTTATTCATGTACAACTGCCTCAATTCTATTATCTATATGAGTGTGTAACAGTTACAGATTTCTCATCAAATGCATCCAGCCAGCCCTTACCAGCACGTGGGAGCACAAATGAAAATCATGTTCAAGAAATAGGCCCATGCAGTTTATGTGTCAGACAGACCTAGAGTAGTCAAGTACCACAAACAAGCAATCCTGGCACACACCAACATTCAACATTTCCATAGTATTCCTTTCAAACTAGTTGAGGCATCAGTGGTATGATAGATGGGCTTGTTAATATAAATAAATTATATACAATATTTCACATTAAACCCAGTAATATGAACAATATGGCTCCCAGGAAAATGACATTTCAGAACTTCAAGTTTGTAGAACCTAAACAGAAGCATACTTTCTCGCTCTTTGACACCTCACTTAATATAGAAAAAGAAGTTAATTCCTTCCCTACTGTTCAATAATTGCAATGAAGAAAGACATTAAGAGACAAAGTGTTTAGTTATTACAAAATATATTTGTTTGGAATTTTTTTAATCATCGGGCATCATGGGATCCTCAGTTTTAATCATGGGATAGGCTTTTACCAGAACCTTCCCTAAGAACATGATGAAAAATAACTCCTCCAGCTATAATGTCTTTAATCTTCTAAACCACAAGCTCATAACCAGAAATCATACCTAGATTTTATCATAACCAGAAAAATATTTACCCTCAAATAACTTCATTCGTACTCTGAGTTCATTAACAAAGAGCCATGTCAAACTTCTACTAATTTGTCTTCCTTTATTGAAAGTTTTCTGATGTCTGAAAAGTAATTTAAATTAATTTTAAAAAGAATTATATACCTATGCATACAATACACACTAATGGTACACTGCTTATCCATAAGGACTTCTTTTTAATTTTTCTTGTTTTTTTCTTTTAAATTTTACATTATAAATGTAGAAAAGGAAATATTTATTATGATGGGGGAATTCACACCCTTTCCTATCTTTAACCCTTGCAGTTTTTTAAGTAATCAGGAATATATTTATTATAGCTCTATTTCTCTAAATTTAGGTTTTATTTTGTAAGAAAAAAAGGGAAACTATCATTTTCTAGACATTTTTTCTAGACATACTTAATATATATCCAATATATTATCTAGACACACACTAATATATGTCTAATTAACCCACATTCTCTTATTTTGTGCTTGCAATGACTTTTTTTGTAGGAACACCTAAAAAGTAAAGTAATTCCTCTCCCTTGTGAAGTACTATGTCAAAATTCAAATGACTGTAATATACTGTTCCCAGGGCCTCAGAGGGAAGACCTGGCCAAGATGAAAACAGGCAAGAAAGAGATAGAGTAGTCAAGTGTGACTTGTCTATTTATCTCCCATGGATCTCTGAATCAAGGTTCACACAAATCTTCTGAGGAAGTATCAGACTACATACAGCAGATGGGGTCCTCTGATGAGCAGCTACTCTACTGTGATAATGTGCAGCTTTCACCCAAGACAGCTCAGATTACTCAGTCTATACATAACCTGGGCCGTGGTCAAGTACACTAAACAAAGAAGAAAGTATTCAGAGATGGTAACCAAAGAAGACAGGGTGGGGAAACTTGGGGCACAGGCCCCATGAAGACATGTTCTGATTAGTAGGAAATAGCTCCAGTTTCCTTCCCACAGTGGGGTGTGACTCATACTTACAGATTTTTAATGTTCTCAAGTTTCTTGGGTCCAAGGAACCATTCTGATGTGGCTTTTTTGCCATATTTGCAGCACAGAACAGGTCAGCTGTCCTCTGTTCTTTGATATCTTTCCTACTTGGCAGTTGTATTTCCTCCTGACTCAAATGTGCTTCCTCTCTTCGGGAAGGCACAGGATGCCACTGACTCAACGTCAGAAGAATGTATGCCTCAGGTTGTTTTGCCAGCAGTGGGCAGAGGCTGAGTGAAAGAGGGAAGTAAAGGAAGAGGTGGGGCACCCAGCTGGCTCAGCCTCTCTCCTTCCCTTACAAGGTACATGACCTTGGACAAATCATGCTGGTGTCTCATATTCTGCATTTGCAGAGAATGAGAGCAGAGGATGGGATAACATATCTGCAAAGCAGAGGTAGCTAAATACAATGGGATTCTAAAAGTCCCATTTAATCAAAGTTCAAAGTTATAAAAATAGTAACAGCTAATAAACTTTTTACTGTGTTCCAAGATCCTTGTTGAACACCGTATATACAGCATCTCTATTCTTCACAAATCCTATATGAAAGGTATCATCAGCCATGTTTCACAGAGAAAAACTGTCTGAAGACTGAATAAATTATAGTGACGGACCTAAAGGTTTCAGTCCTTGGTCTACATGACTCCTAACCCTGTGTTCTTTTCTTTGTGCTCTGCTGTTCTCAGGTGTATGCTGTATGTGATCGACGTTCCCTATAATTCTTTCAGGTTGAAAGCAGTCAACCATGTTTTATGAGCCCCAGTCTCTGATGGCTGAGTATACACAAAAGGTATTTTGTGTTGCAATTAAAATTACAAGAAGGTTAATCAGACACACATTTAATGATATGTATAACAGCTATTGTGCTACACATCATTAGGCATAAATGGTAAGCTGTTCATATAAATGAAAATAATTATTCTTACACTGATGAAGAAAGTATGGCCATACTCAGACAGGAATTGAGATGGAATGGAAAAAAATGTTGGAATAAAATTGTTTCCATTTAGTAACTTATTACTAAAGTCCAAGCATTAT